>JBAGKK010435886.1:4014-27362 GCA_037177015.1 Euceroptres primus
GTTAATAATTATAATATTAATCAGAAATAACAATAAATGGTTAATAATTATAATATTAATCAGAAATAACAATAAATTGTTAATAATTATAATATTAATCATAAATAACAATAAATGTTTAATAATTATTCTATTTATTTAATCTGTTTTCTTAATAATTTATTAGTTTACCATAACTTCAAAAATGTATTATAAATCAAAATAAGGCCAATCACTCAACTTTTAATAGAGGCTTGAATTGTCGAAGGAGACTTTGATTTGTATATTTATAAGGAACATTGAATTTCAATAGGCGATTTTCAGATATCGAGATTATCGGCTTGGATTGAAACGAGATTTGAACTCAGACCGTCGAAGTCTTACGCAATTGATTATTTGGAGCAGATATGTATCCTATGCCAAAGACTGTTTGTAATCTCGTGAAAACGATGTTTCAGAGGCTGCGTTCATTTACTAGAACGATGGGTCCGAAAACATCGATAAATTTTCGTGAATTCTTTCCTGTGTCGATAAAATCGTTCGTTTATCTTTCAACGCCTCACAAGACGGTTAAATTTACAACAGAGGTGTTAAAACGATCCAAAATTAAAATATGCTAATTCTGATTTAATGGAATCTTTATTTTTAATTTGCTTGCAAATTTTTATAATTTTTCCATTAATAAATTAAATTTTTAATTTAATTTTAAGAAAAAATTTTGTGCAGATGTAAATTTTGGATACAAAGTTTGAGAGACTGGGGGTTTTTTTTTTTTTTTTTTAAGTTAAATTTGATGCCATGTCGAAACTGTGAGGTCAGAAGGTCATCGGCGCCATCGAAGTTTCAGGGATATTTGCAGGCAGTCGATGAAAACGATGCATTATTTATAGGCGCACATTGGAGCCACTCTGGTAAACATTATCGTTATCAGTAAGACCTTTGGGAAACGACTACGGTCTTTTGTTTTAAAATTCACCATGGCCTCGCCGAAATAAAAATTTATTAGGATCCGATCGAATTTCGTATGAGAGCCTATTAAAAAAAAAAAAGAAGAAAAAAAGGTGAACCGGTGTTATAATCTGGTTCACAGAATCTTAGAGTGATTTCAAATAGCCAAAAATAATCTAGGATTTTCATACAATAGCCCAATGTACTCTGGAGTCATGAAATGCTGAAAAATAGTGCAGAATAATTTAGATTGCTCCACAATACTAAAATATTTTACAGTATATTAGAAGGATAGTTATAGTATCGAAAAATACCCGAAAATACCTTATAGTACCATATATTTCATTGGAGTGCTTAAAAATATTTTGGAAACCTTTATAGTACTTTATAGTACATCAAAAGAGAATATAATATTATGCAGTAATATATGGTACCCAAAATACTATATAGAGCCTTAAAATCATTTACTATACTCCACATTAGGGTGTAGTATTATAGAGTAAGTACTATATAGTACTATAAAAAACTTTGGAGCATTCAAAAGTACCCTAAAATTTGGAACGGTATTTCAAATTTTTTTACGATACTATCAAAGAAGATTACTGTAATATATAGTACCAAATAGTACTCAAGGTAATATAAAGTATCTTGAAGTACTTTACAGTAAAAATACTATAAAGTATCTTCAAATATTTTAAAATAATAGCATTATAAATTATCTTGAAGTTCTGCACAGTAAAAGCACTGTAAAATATTTTGAAGTACTTTACAGTAAAAGTACTGTACAGTATCTTGGAGAACTTTACAGTAAAAGTGCTGTAGAGTATATTGAATTACTTTACAGTAAAAGTACTATAAGGAACCATAAAGTACTTTACTGTACATATAATATAAAGTACTTTGAAGTGATTTACAATACATATACTATAAAGTACCTTAAAGTACTTTACAGTAAATATACTATAGAGGATCTTGAAGTACTTCGCAGTAAATATACTATAAATTATCTTGAAGTACTTTGCAATAAATATACTATAAAGTATCTTCAAGTACTTTGCAGTAAATATACTATAAAGTATCTTAAAGTACTTTTCAGTGTAATATACTTTAAAGTATTTTGAAGTACTTTGCAGTAAAATTGTTAGAATTTATCTTCAAGTACTTTACAATAAAAGTACTATACAGTATATTCAAGTACTTTACAATAAAATAACTATACAGTATCTTGAAGTACTTTACAGTAAAAGTATTATAAATGATCGTGAAGTACTTTACAGCATAAGTACTGTGAAAGTATTATAAATTATCCTGAAGTACTTTAAAAACAGTAAAAATACTATCAGGTATCTTGAAGTAATTCACAACAAAAGTACTGTCACGTGTCTTGAAGTAATTCATAGCAAAAGTACTGTCAAGTATCTTGAAGTGCTTTACAGTAAATATACTATTAAGTATCTTGAAGTGCTTTACAGTAAAAGTACTGCACTGGATCTTGAAGTACTTTACAGTAAAAGTTCTGTAAATTATCTTGAAATACTTTGCAGTAAAAGTATTATAAATTATTGTGACGTACTTTACAGCAAAAGTACTCGAACAGAATTATAAATTATCTTGAAGTACTTTAAAAACAGTAAAAATACTGTCAAGTATCTTAAAGTAATTCACAGTAAAAGTACTGTCAAGTATCTTAAAGTAATTCACAGTAAAGTACTGTCAAGTATCTTGAAGTGCTTTACAGTAAATATACTATAAGGTATCTCGAAGTACCTTACAATAAAATTATTATAAACTATTTTCAAGTAATTTAAAGTAAAAGTACTGTAAAATATCTTGAAGTAATGCAGTAAAAGTACTTGAAATAAAAGTGTCTTGAAATACTTTACAGTAAGAGTACTGTAGAGTAACTTGAAGAACTTTACAGTAAGAGTACTGTAAAGTACCTTGAACTTTATTGTAAAAGTATTATAAATTATCGTTAAGTACTTTTCAGCAAAAGTACTGTAAAAGTATCATAAATTATCTTCAAGTACTTTAAAAACAGTAAAAGTCATGTCAAGTATCTTGAAGTAATTCACAGAAAAAGTACTAGCAAGTATCTTGAAGTAATTCACAGTAAAAGTACTGTAAAGTGTCTTGAGATACTTTACAGTTAAAGTAATGTAAAGTATCTGGATGTAGTTTACAGTAAAATCATTATAAATTATCTTGAAGTACTTTGCAGTAAAAGTACTGTAAAGTATCTTAAAGTACTTTACAGTAACAGTATTGCCTAATATCTTGAAGTTCTTTATAGGAACCGAAAATAAGCATGGAGTAATTTACAGTATCCTATATGAATCACGTAGTACTAATAATACTTCAGGGTACTCTATAATACTTTAGACTGTAGATATACACTATAAATATATACTATTGATATACAAAGTAATATAGTATATAGTACTTCAAAAATATGGCACCAAAAAAAAAAATGGCAATCACAAAAAAAATACATCACCATACCACTATAGTACCAACTTACAGTGTCTCACTACAACATGGAGTACCCAAATTACTTTACAAGAATTTAGTATCTTGTAGTATTAAAAATTGATTTATACATATAGTATCTAATGCTCATTTATATTACTTCAAAATACGTGACAAATACTCTAGAATACTTTATAATTCTTTGAAGTACCTTATAATTCAAAATACCTACGATGCTCCAAAAACATTACAGTACTTTAAAGCATATCCTAAAATATCATACATCATATTGCACTAGCAAAAAATAACCCATAATACCTCATGACTGCTTAAAGTACCTAGAAGATATCCTAAGTGCTTTACAGTACGTCAAATCGTCGAAATGCAGTATTTACAGTAGTACTATAGACTCAGTATCTACAGTAGTACAATAGACTCAGTATTTACAGTAGTACAATAGACTCAGTATTTACAGTCCTGTACTCAGTGTGCAATACTGAAAACACAGTATCTATAGTAATACTGTAAATATAGTATCACTAGTAGTTCTGTAAATATAGTATCTTTAGTATTATTGTAAATATAGAAGTACTACAACTACGACTGCAGATCTGTATTTACTGTAGTGTTCTATCTACTGTAGTACTGAACATACTCTAGTACTGTATATTTTGTAGTACTTAAACTGTTGTAGTACTGTATCTACTGTAGTATTGCAACCACAGTAGACCAAAATTTACTGTAGTAGGGTAACTACCGTATTACTGTAATATAGCAGTACTACAACCACTACTGCAGAACTTTATCTACTGTAGTCTTATATATACTGTAGTAATATATTTACTGTAGAAATATATTTACTGTAGTGATATATTTACTGTAAAACTACATGTACTGTAGTTTTGCATCTACTGTAGTTTAACAATTACAGTAGACAAAAATTTACTATTGTAGCGAAATTTTTGTAACTACAGTAGTACATCATATACTGTAACACAATATGTACTGTAGTATAGTATCGACTTTAGGACAACACATACTGTAGTACTGTAACTTCTATAGTACAACAAATACTATAGTACTGTAACTTCTATAGTACAACAAACACTATAGTACTGTAACTTCTATAGTACAAAAATCACTATAGTACTGTAAATTCTGTAGTAGTAAGTTTTATAGTACAACAACTACTATAGTACTATAAATAATTTACTAAAATTTACTATCGTAGCGTAATTTCTGTAACTAAAGCAGTACATTATATACTGTAACACAATATTACTGCAGTATAGTAACTACTTTAGTACAACACACACTATAGTACTGTAACTTCTACAGTACAACAAATACTAAGTACTGTAACTTCTATAGTACAACAAACACTATAGTACTGAAACTTCTATAGTACAGTAGGAAGTTCTATAGTACAACAAATACTATAGTACTGTAACTTCTATAGTACAGTAGGAAGTTCTATAGTACAATAAATACTATAGTACTATAAATACTATAGTACTATAAATACTATAGTACTATAAATACTATAGTACTATAAATACTATAGTACTATAAATACTATAGTACTATAAATAATTTACTAAAATTTACTATCGTAGCAAAATTTTTGTAACAACAATAGTACATCATATACTGTAACACAATATGTCTTGGAGTATAGTATCGACTTTAGGACAACACATACTGTTGTACTGTAACTTCTATAGTACAACAAATAATATAGTACTGTAACTTCTATAGTAAAACAAACACTATAGTACTGTAACTTTTATAGTACAGTAGTAAGTTCTATAGTACAACTAATATTATAGTACTATAAATAATCTAATAAAATTTACTATCGTAGCGAAATTTCTGTAACTGCTGCAGTACATCATATACTGTAACACAATATGTACTGCAGTATAGTAACTACTTTAGTACAACACATACTGTAGTACTGTAACTTCTATATTACAACAAATACTATATTTCTATAAATAATTTACTACATTATCTACTATAGACTGTAATTTCTACAGTAACCTACTTGACTTACAGAAAATTATAGTACACTTTGAAGTAAATTGTTTTCTGCTCCACAGAAATAAATCAAAACTTAATTCCTAATAGTTTGCGCCTAATTCAGAGTACACTGTCCCAAGTGTCCCACATGTACTTGATTTTGCAGATTCAGAGTTAGATACAAGTGCGGTGTTACTAGAAATAGAACTAGTGACCACCAGAATGGCACTTTAAGGGGGATTCGCAATTCGCAGTCGAAACTGATCCGTGTCCTCGATTCTTCCGCTAAGAATAGAGAATGGAAAACAACGTCGAGCACAAAGTCGAGACGTTTCCGCGAGTCTTCCCATAGTTATGTGGAATATTTTGGAATTTGTTGTCCGGCTACCAGTTGCTCCAGAGTTTACATGTCTTACCAACTGTCAGATAAAACGAGCCCCACGGTCGTTAAGTTCGTAATGAGGATCGCTTTTTTTTTGGCGTGTTGGCTGCGCCTACACGCCACAAATCTTCCTAAACTCACGTCTTTCATATCAATCCCCGAAATAAACCCTATATTTAATAGACTTTTCTCATTACCAACTATACTTAATTGAAATTCCTCAATTGTAAAAATGTTGCCCTCGATTAATAGTCATTTTTAGAGAAACTTATTATTATTTTTCTCTGAAAGAAACGGATATTGATTCTAGGTGAAAAAGTGAGACGAAAAGTCCTTTTGGAAATTGTCGAGAAATTAATAGTTTTCGTTTTACGGGAGTTTTAATAAGACGCGGCTAATGGCTGGTGAGTGAGGAGTGGGGATGACGTGGAGAGTAGAGAGAGCGAGGAGTGGGGATGCGAAAAGTAGAGGAGTGCGCAAGAGAGGGAATGCAAGTGGCGGGGGGGGGGGACGCAACCTAACCGATTCCAACCACAAACTTTAAACCGCTCTAAAACGGAAACTAGTCGTCCTACAAAATTTTGGTAGAGGACTTTTTGCCTCTGTTTTAAACAGAGAACCCTGCCATATATCTTTTTTCGTAAAATTTTAAATATTACTCTTCTTACGCTAGGATTTTTTCTTTTTTTTGTCATCTATTCGTTTGGCATTGTTCAGGGGGCGTCAAACCGGAGTTGTAACGCCCGCGTGGCCCTTACATCAACGGTTTCAGTTCCTAGATGCAGCAGTGCAAATATTTGGCAAGACTCCAACCGTCTATCCTTCCATTTTATTTGCAACGACCGCCAGTACATCTGCTGCTCTTGTAACTACTCGCATGTAACGACGGAAACAAAATGACTGCTTCATTTGCCTCGTCTTGCTTTCCACCTAATCCTTTTTTTGGGACAAGTAAAGATTAGTATAAGGTTACACAAATATCTCATTTTAGTCCAAATTAGAGTATTTTCAGACCAGGTTTTTTAAAGACCGATGACTCCTAGTAAATTTCTCGCACGTACAGATTCGTGGGTGAGTTGGGTTGGGAGGGGGAGGGGGGTCTACAAACGAAATACTAGATTTTCTGCAGCTATTCAAAGAGCATTTCTATCGGGTATTCCTAGTGGGCACAGGTTACCCTCGATTCGATGGTTTTCTCAACTTATTTCAGGTCGATTGATCAGAACTAGGACTCGGTCGATCGACTCCTCATGATATTCTGCCCACCAAGATAGCTCGTGAATAGGATGAGCCACGAAAGGAGTCTTGCAAAAATAAGATAAAAATTTCACTTTCAATATATTTTCCAATTTGAACTATCTTGAAAATTGATCAACTTCATTTTACAACTAAAACTAATGGTTTTAAAATAATATACATTTTTGTGGTCCATTCCTATTTTTATTATATTATTATTGTGTTTTTATGATTTTTATTTCAACAAATAAAAATCAAGGGAAATCTTCGTCTTTCTTTTACACTTTATTTAATTAAAAAATAAATAAAAGTTGAATAAAAAATAAAATAAATAAAAATAAAAAATACAAGAAATAAAGAAGTAAATAAATGTTTTTAGATTTTCTCAGGAAAAATACTTTATTGTAAAAGTATTGAAAATTGAATTTTTATGGAATTCTTTTTAAGCGAGGGATATTATGCAATTTATGAGGAACGATAGCGAGAGTCAAGGTCCGCCATAACTTTTAGACTCTGAATGTGTAAGTTCGCTGAATCGAAAGAGAAGCAGCACGTGCTTGGCACGGTTTTCAGATTAAAACGTGAATCGAGCTTTTCCCTTTAAATTCAGTGTTTCGTTTTAGATGATTCAGCATTTTGTTATTTCTTTCACTACATAGTTTTTCTACTTTTTACTTTTCAATTCATTGTTAATGGGATTTTTAAACAAATATTTTCAATTGAAAATTACAAGTAGGAAGATAAAATTTACAATTTATTTATCTGTTCAAAATTTTTTAAATTATTTATTTTATATTTTATTTACTATTATTCATATTTCAAATTATCATTCTTATTTTTTTATTTTCTTATGTACTTAGATATTAATTTAATTTATTTACAATTTATTTATTTGGACATTAATTTAATTTGTTAACAATTTATTTACTTAAATATTAATTTAATTTATTTAAAACCTATTTTCTTGGATATTAATTTAATTTATTTATAATTTATTTACTTAGATAATTATTTAACTTATTTACACTTTATTTACTTAGATATTAATTTAACTTATTTACACTTTATTTACTTACATATTAATTTAATTTATTTAGAATTTATTTACTTAGATATTAATTTAACTTATTTAAAATTTATTAACTTATATATTAATTTAATTTATTTATAATTTGTTTACTTAGATAATAATTTAACTTATTTACAATCTGTTTACTCAGAAATTATTTTAATTTATTTAAAATTTATTCCCAGTTTAAAATTTACAAGTTCAAAATTTGCAATTTAAAATTTACGAGAAGCCATAAACTAAAAAAAATTAAAAATTAATAAATATTTCTAATTAAAAACTACAAGTAGGAAGATAAAATTTACAATTTATTCATCTATTCAAAAATTTTTTAAATTATTTAATTTATTACATTTTCATTATTTTCCTTACTATTATTCATATTTAAATTTATCATTCATTATTTATTTATTTTATTATGTGCTTAGATATTAATTTAATTTATTTACAAATTATCTACTTAGATATTAATATAATTAATTTACAATTTATTTACTTAGATATTAAATTAATTTATTTACAATTTATTTACTCAGACATTAATTAAATTTATTCGCAATTTATTTACTTAGATATTAATTTAACTTATTTACAACTTATTTCCTTAGATATTAATTTAATTTATTTATAATTTGTTTACTTAGATCATAATTTAGTTTATTTACAATTTTTTACTTAGAGATTAATTTAATTCATTTAAAATTTATTCCCAGTTTAAATCAATTGTAAATTTGCAATTTGAAATTTACGAGAAGCCATAATAAACTAAAAAAAAATTTATAAATATTTTTAATTAAAAATTACAAGTACGTGGTTAAAATTTACAATTTATTTATCTGCTTAAAAATTTTTTAAATTATTTATTTTTTTATTTACTATTATTCATATTTAAATTTATCATTCATTATTTAGTTATTTTATTATGTACTTAGATATTAATTTAACTTATTTATAATTTATTCACTTACATATTAATTTAATTTATTTGCAATTTATCTACTTAGATATTAATTCAACTTATTTACTTAGATATTAATTCAACTTATTTACACTTTATTTACTTAGATATTAATTCAACTTATTTACACTTTATTTACTTAAAAATTAATTTAACTTATTTACACTTTATTTACTTAGATATTAATTTAATTTATTTAGAATTTATTTACTTAGATAATAATTTAACTTACTTAGAATTTATTTACTTAGATATTAATTTAACTTATTAACAATTTATTTACTTAGCTATTAATTTAATTTATTTATAATTTGTTTACTTAGATAATAATTTAATTTATTTGCAATTTGTTCACTTAGAAATTAATTTAATTTATTTAAAATTTATTCCCACTTAAAAATTTAGAAGTTGAAATTTGCAATTTAAAATTTACGAGAAGCCACAAATTGAAAAAAAAAATAAAAACTTATATATATTTCCATTTAAAAATTACAAGTAGAAAGATAAAATTTACAATTTATTTACCTGTTCAAAAATTTTTAAAATTATTTATTTTATATTTTATTGACTATTATTCATATTTCAAATTATCATTTATTATTTTTTTATTTTCTTATGTACTTAGATATTAATTGAATTTATTTACAATTTATTTATTTAGATATTAATTTAATTTATTAACAATTTATTTGCTTAGATAATAATTTAATTTATTTACAACTTATTTACTTGGATATTAATTTAATTTATTTACAATTTATTTACTGAGATATTAGTTTAATTTATTTAGAACTTATTTACTAAGATATTAATTTAACTTATTTACACTTTATTTATTAAGATATTAATTTAATTTATTTAGCAATTATTTACTTAGAAATTAATTTAATTTATTTAAAATTTATTCCCAGTTTAAGATTCACAAGTTGAAATTTGCAATTTAAAATTTACGAAAAGCCATAATAAACTAAAAAAAAATTATAAATATTTCCAAATAAAAATTACAAGTAGGAAGGTAAAATTTACCATTTATTTATCTATGCAAAAATTATTTGAATTATTTATTTTATTTCTAATTTACAATTATTCATATTTAAATTTATCATTCATTATTTATTTATTTTATTATGAACTTAGATACTAATTTTATTTATTTATATACATTGTCGATGTTGTGAAGGTTTTTGGAACTACGACAACTTGAAGATTTTTTTCAAAATTTATTTATTTATAATTTATTTTATTTTATTTTATTTTAAATCAGTGAACGGGCAAAGCCCTTTGGTACGCAGAAACTTATTAATTAAAAATAACACTTAAACCTAAGTAAGAATAATTCGAAAGGTTCATCGACTTAGATATTAATTTAATTTATTTACAATTTATCTACTTAGATATTAATTTAATTTATTTACAATTTATCTACTCAGATATTAATTTAATTTATTTACAATTTATCTACTCAGATATTAATTTAATTTATTTACAATTTATCTACTCAGATATTAATTTAATTTATTTACAATTTATCTACTCACATATTAATTTTATTTATTTAATTACATATTAATTTAATTACTTACATATTAATTTAATTTATTTACAATTTATCTACTTAGATATTAATTTAATTTATTTACAATTTATCTACTCACATATTAATTTTAATTATTTACTCACATATTATTTTAATTTATTTACAATTTATCTACTTAAATATTAATTTTATTTATTTACAATTTATTTACTTAGATAATAATTTAACTTATTTACAATTTATTTACTTAGATATTAATTAAATTTATTTATAATTTTTTTTTACTCAGATGATAATTTAATTTAGTTGCATTTTTTTACTTCGAAATTAATTTAATTTATTTAAAATTCATTCCCAGCTTAAAATTTACAAGTTGAAATTTGCAATTTAAAATTTACGAGGAGTTATAAACTAAAAAAAAAATAAAAATTTATAGCTTAAAATTGAAAATAATAAATGAAACAAGTGTTGGTTTATACGTGGCAACTAAAGCTTAAAAAATAAAAAGGATTTACGATACACTAAGTTTTTACGTAACTTGCTTCGGATACTCGGTTAGGTGTCATTATTGAAAAAGGTGGCTATATTCGCCAACAACCCGGTGTCTATCGTTCGTTCGATAAGATAAAAAAAAATATAACGTCGTGAAACCGGTCGAGGTCATTTATCTACACCAATAACTTAGACTAAAACTGCATAAAAATTACACAGAAAGCATTTAAAATAAAAAAAAATAAAAAATAGAACTCATTTCCAACGTTGACTATTTCCAACATTTTTTTTTTTTGTCAAGAACTTCTAATGAACCAAGAAAAAGCAAGCCTAACGAGACAGAAACCTATCAATCATTGAAAAATATTTTCCTTTTAATTTAAAAATTCTAATCATCAGTTTCAACTGAAAATTATTCTTATATAACCATCAGTTTCAAATGACAATTATTTTTAAATAATCATCAGTTGCAACTGACAATTATTTTTTAATTAATCATCAGTTTAAACTGACAATTATTTTTTAATTAATCATCAGTTTCAACTGACAATTATTTTTAAATAATCATCAGTTTCAATTGACAATTACTTCTAAAAAATTATAGTTACAATTAAAATAAAAAATAATTGCAATTTTAAAGTGATAAATATTTTTTCAATTGAAAGTTGTATTAATAGTAAATTGTTTTTTTTCAACTGAATATTAATTAATAATTAAATTAAACAATTCATCAAATATATTATCCAATTTAAAAATTATTAAATTAATAAGGGTCTAAATATTTTTTATTTTTTTTTATTTTCACAGGCTGTAAAAAATTTAAAGGGGGGGAGGGTCACATGGTCGGGGTGGTAGTCACTTAAGAGGGAGTGGCTTTTGCGCTGTCAGCCAAAATAAACAGAATGTCACGAGTATAAATAAAACTTTCGTTCCTCTACTCTCGTCGTTCCTGCGGTCTTTAGAGCTTGTTTGTAGGAGTCAGAACTCATTGCAGTCGTTGCTGTCACTACACTGCAGTGTAAAAATCGCTTTCGAAATATCTGCAAAAAACGTCCGAGTTTGTTTGCCTTTCGATTAAGTCACAAACTCTGCAGCTTCGCTGTCAAGTAAAAAAAAAGGAAAAAACCCATTCCCTCCTCAAAAGAACTAAACTCTTCAAATTTATTTCATTTTCTGCCTACATCTGTGCATTTTTAACAAAATCTATTCGTTCTTATCCAAATTACAACACTTTTCCTCTTAAAAGTCGGTTAAAACTAACAGAATCCGCAATGGAGAAAATCTGCAATTTTGACTGTGGTCGATAAGGCGCCGCGACTCTCCAGAGACTCGGGTTCAAATCCCCAAGAGTGCGATTTTTTTTCGTTTTTTTTTCAACTTTTCTCAATACCTCTTTCATGTTTCCGATAAATATAAGCCTCTCTGGTATATTTTTAAATAGTCTATAGACAAAAAATGAATTTTCGTCTCCAGGCTCGGATAAAAAATATATAAAAGAGAGTTTCGAGAGCGATATTTCCTACACCTGCGGTTCGTCCGACACGTGACTAGGTTCGTTAATATTTTATTAGCATTCTTTTTCACGGGCTGTCGCTTCCCCAATTTTAGAGCGTTTCGTCATGCAATTGTCCAAACGTTTTGCCACATTTTATTGCACCGGTGAATGAATGGCTTGGGGGAGTGAAACGTGGCGTAGTTACTCGCAAAATTCGTGCATCAGTGATGCAGTGTTCGTACTCTCCCCCCCCCCTCCCCCAACCCTCACCCCAGCCACCCGAAGCTATTTGTTACGAGACGTATTTGTAGTTAAAAAAATTCCTAATAATAATTAAAGCTACTTTTTACTTTAAAAAAATGTTTGATACTTTATATGAATTAAATTATTATTATTAATAATTAATCATTAATTCAATTATTATTATTACTTATGTAAATTGTTGTATATATTTAATAGTGAAGGATAATTTTGTGATCAACGATATTGAGGTTCATAGCACATTCTGGGGCTTTCAGTACCAAATTTGGCTTCTTTGAGTCCTTAGTCTTGGCGACCCTTAATTACGATAATTAATTGTCACTTAATGAAGGGGCTTTGATCTATACATTCTCAGACAAGGTCATATTCTGAACCTAATTCACCTCTGACAATATCTTCAGAAATTATTCGAGATGAATATTAAGATCATCTGCTTATAAATTTTATTTTCTATTTTATTAATATTATTATTAGCCTATTAATTTTTTTATTAATTTTTTTACTTATTAATTATTTCATTCTAATTATTAGTTGTTTCATCCTTAATTAATTGTTTCATTATTAAGTTTTTAATTCTTATTATTAATTGTCCCATCCTCAGTTCACTAATTTTATTTTATTATTAAATTTTAATAATTTTTTCCTGTAAGTTATTAAATATCATTGTTGTAATATTTTTCTTACTTTGAAGTTTCTTTTTAAAGAATTTTATAAACGAAAATTAAAAAGAAAAAAAGCTGTGGTCGCCGCACTGCACAGTGGGAAAAAGTACATTTTTTGATTGAAAATAACAAACAGTCCACAAATATTGACCGATTTGGACGTAAAAAATTTGTTTAAAAAGGTGATAAAATTTTCTAAAGAGTTGCAGAGCCTGATTTTTGATTTAGTTTTTCAATTTTTTTTTATAAATAAACAAGTATGATGAAAAAATGGCTATTTTTTCTATTTGACGTTCTCGGTGCTCGTCAATAATAGGAAAATTGTTGCAATCGCCTACGTTTCATAGAGTAACATTAGTTAAAGATGTTCCATCATGATATAATAAACAAAAAAAGATTTTATTAACAAATTATTTGTTGAAACTGTGTCTTCAATAATTTTCAATAATTTCACGTTTTTTAAAGTTATATTGAAAGAAATTTGCAAACAATATTGCAATGAAGAAAATTTCTCCTAAGATTATTCTTGTTAATATTATAAACAAATTTAATAAACAAATGCATTATTCAGGCATTTGTCTACAGAAAAATTCGTTTTTTTCGATGTCAGTTCTTTTAATTAAGAACTTCATGATAATTCCAGCAACATTCATAATAAGTTGATAAATTTTATGATTTTTTAAAACAAATTTAATAAACAAATGCATTATTCGGGAATTTGTCGACGGAAAAACTTGTTTTTTTTCAATGTTAGTCCTTTTAATTGGAAACTTCATGATAATTTCAGGAAAATTCATAATTAAATAAATTTTATGAATTTTTAAAACTAATTTAATAAAAAATTGCATTATTCGTCGACAGATGCCCGAATAACGCATTTGTTTATTAAATTTGTTAAAAAAAACATAAAATTTATCAATTGATTATGAATAATGATGAAATTTTCATGAAGTTCCCAATTAAAAGGAATCGAAAAAAAACAAATTTTTCAGTCGACAGATATCCGAATAATGCATTTGTTTATTAAATTTGTTTAAAAAAACATAAAATTTATCAATTAATTATGAATGTTGCTGAAATTTTTATGAAGTTCCCAATTAAAAGAACTGGCATTGAAGAGTACGATTTTCTCCGTCCAAAATTTCTCGAATAATGCATTTGTTTATTAAATTTATTTTATGAAAACATAAAATTTATCAACTAATTATAAATGTTGCTGAAATTATCAAGCAGTCCTTAACTGAAAGGACTGGCATTGAAAAAAAAAATTATTCCGTCGATAAATACTCGAATAATAAAATTTGTTTATTAAATTTGTTTAAAAAAAACAAAAAATTCATCAATTAATTATGAATATTGCTGAAATTTTCATGAAGTTCCTAATTAAAAGGAATCGAAAAAAAACGAATATTTCCGTCGACAGATGCCCGAATAATGCATTTGTTTATTAAATTTGTTTTAAGAAAACATAAAATTTATCAACTAACTATGAATGTTGCTGAAATTGTCATGAAGTTCAGAATTAAAAGGAATAAAAAAAGACGAATTTTTCCGTTGACAGATGCCCGAATAATGCATTTTTTAATTAAATTTGGTTTTAAAAAACATAAAATTTATCAAATAATTATGAATGTTGCTAAAATTATCATAAAGTTCCCAACTAAAAGAACTGGCATTGAAAAAGAAAGAATTTTTCCGTCGACAAATGCCCGAATAATGTATTTTTTAATTAAATTTGTTTAAAAAACATAAAGTTAATCAACTAATTATGAACGTTACTGAAATTATCGTGAAGTTCCCAATTAAAAGGACTGACATTGAAGAAAACGATTTTTCCGTCCAAAATTGCTCGAATAATGCATTTGTTTATTAAATTTGTTAAAAGAAACATAAAATTTATCAATTAATTATGAATATTACTGAAATTTCTATGAAGTTCCCAATTAAAAGGAGTCGAAAAAAACGAATTTTTCCGTCGACAGATGCCCGAATAATGCATTTGTTTATTAAATTTGTTTAAAAAAACATCAAAATTATTAATTAATTATGAATTTTGCTAAAATTATCCTGAAGTTTCTAATTAAAAGAACTGACACCGAAAAAGCCGAATTTTTCTGTCGACAAATACCCGAATAATGTATTTGTTTATTAAATTTGTTTTAAAAAAACATAAAATTTATCAACTAATTATGAATGTTGCTGAAATTATCATGAAGTTTCTAATTAAAAGAACTGCCATCGAAAAAACCGAATTTTTCTGTCGACAAATGCCTGAATAGTGTATTTGTTTATTAAATTTGTTTATGATATTAACAAGAATAATCTTATGAGAAACTTTCTCCACTATAATAACGTTTTCATATAAATTTCTTGCAATAAAACTTAAAAAAACGTAAAATTATTGAAAATTATAGAAAATACACTTTCAACAAATAATTTGTTTTAAAAAATTGTTTTCTGCTTATCGTATTATGATGAAACATTTTTAACTAATGTTACTGCGATTGCAACAATTTTCATATTATTGACGAGCACCGGAAACGTCAAATAGAAAAATGGCCATTTTCTTCGACATATTAGTTTATTTATAAAAAAATTGAAAAACTAAATTAAAAGTCAGGCACCACAGCTCTCTGGAAAATGTTATAAAGTTTTTTTCAAAGTTTTTACATCCAAATCGATCAATATTTGTGGACTGTACGTTATTTTGAACCAAAAAAGACATTTTTTGACACATTGTGCGTAAAATGCGTTTTTACACCCCCATATTAGTGCGTGAAATAGTTTATTACAGACGCACTAATATGGGTGTGTTAAAAACGCATTTTACGCACACTGTGTCAAAAAATATCGTATGCAACTCGTACGTACGGTTTTACCCACTTGTGGTGATCGCGTGCGTAAAACTGCATTTTACGCACATGTTGCATAATATACTATTTTTCACACTGTGCACTGAGGTGAAATCAAAAAACGAAGTTCAAAATGACATTTAGAACGCAATTATGCACCGACTTTAGATTTTTTTTTTTTGAAAAATTCAGGACTAAATTCTTCAGAGATTTGTGAGCGTAGATTCTTGATATTTTTGTTTATTTAATTTTTATATTAATACAAATAGCGAAACCATTGTCGATTTTTTGAACTTTATTTTTTATCTCCTAGAAAAAATTGTTCTTAAACTTGTCGTCGCTTAGATTCGATGCACAGAGGCATAAGAAAGGAAAATAATTGTTAACTTGTAAAAGTTAATTGTTATAAACACATTGCATTAACAAATAATCGACATTAGGGGTCATTCGTCTTAAAAGTATATTTCTGTTCTGAAATTGCTTGCTTTCATTGTTAAGATCACACGTGGCCATTAAAATTCAGGATTGGATGTTATTAATTAATTCTATGAACAAATTATATAAACAAATGTACATCGCAGACATTTATGGGCAGAAAGAAAACGTTTTGCCTTCTAATCTTGTTGTAATTATATTACTAATGATGTTTTTCGAAAAATTTTGCCATTCATCAATATTTTTTTATTTTATAAACAAATTATAGAAACAAATGCACATTTTAGGCGTTTATAATGTGCATTTGTTTATCTAATTTGTTTACAAAATAAATAAATAGTGAATAACAAAATTTCATCTAGACACAACCTTGTCAATATAATTTAAAAAATAATGAAAGAAAGAACGATTTCTTTCTGCCTATAAATGTTTGCAATGTACATTTATTTATATAATTTGTTTACACGATAAACGATTAGTGAAGCATGGCAAAATTTTTCCAGAAAACATCATTGACAATATAATTTCAATAAGATTAGAAGAAGAATTGATTTCTTTTCGCTTAAAATGCCTAAAATGTTCATTTGTTTAGAAAATAAGAAAAAAATTGATGAATGGCAATATTTTTTCAAAAAACATCATTGGTAATATAATTACAACAATACTAGAAGAAAAAACGATTTCTTTCTGCCTATAAATGTCAGCAATGTACATTTGTTTATATAATTTGTTTATAGAATTAATTATTAACATCCAATCTTAAATTTTAATGGACACGTATCATCCTTACGATGAAAGCAAGCAATTGCAGAGCAAAAATATACTTTGAAGACGAATAACCCTTAATGTCGATTATTTGTTAATAAAATTTGTTAATAACAATTAACTTTACAAGTTATCAATTTTCTTTCCTTTCTTATACCTCTCTACATTGAATCTAAGCGACGAAAAGTATGAGAAAATTTTTTTCTAGGAGATAAAAAATGAAATTCAAAAAATCGACATTTATTTCGCTATTTGCATTAACATAAAAATTAATCAAACAAAGAAATCAAAAATCTACTCTCGCTAATCTCTGAAAAATTTAGTCCTGAATTTTTCAAAAAACAATATCTAAAGGCGGTGCATAATTGCGTTCTAAATGTCATTTTGAACCTCGTTTTTTGATTTCACCCCACTGTGGGTCGTTAACCGCCAGGAGTTTAAGGGATAATTCACACCGGGTTCGAATCCCGGCAGAGGTACATTTTTTCATCGAATATTTTTAAAATACAGAATAAATTTTAGAAAATAATGAATAATTCTTAATTATAAGAATTATCTTAATATAATCTTAATCTAATAATCTTAATTATAAGAATTAATAAATTAAAAAATAGGTACTCACGATTTCTGTTTTCACTGTCGGCCGGCTTCATTTGGATTGGATGCACCATCTAAAAATAATAATATTTTCTTTAAATATTTGTTGCTTTCCGTTAACACAGAAATACTAGAATATTCAGACAGTCGACGATAGTTAGAAACCGTTACTGAATTATCACATAATTGTCGTTTGACGAATGATAACAGAAAAAAAGAAAACTGCTCTGTAAAAACAAATATAAAAATACTTTTCTTATTCAATAAAATTTAAGTTTAGGCTAAAAGAATCCTTCAAAATTAGAGAAACTTTATTTACAACTAAACAAAATTGAGTATAATTATTATTATAAATATTGTAATTTTTATTTACTTATTATTATTGAAATTTTTATTTATTTATTTATTTATTATTATTGTAATTTTTAGTTATTTATTATTATTGTAATTTTTATTTATTATTATTGTAATTTTTAGTTATTTATTAATATTATTGTAATTTTTATTTATTAGTATTTTAATTGTTATTTATTATTATTGCAAGTGTTATTTATTTATTATTATTCTAATTTTTAATTATTTATTATTATTTTAATGTTTAATTATTTATTATCATTGTTGTAATTTCTTTTTATTTATTATTATTTTAATATAATATGAAATAATTTATCCTTATTTCTAAATAATACGAGAACGTAGATTTATTATCATAACTTAGTGTTTCTTGGCCCTAAGAACTAAAAAATGTTATTTTAAAAAAAAAAGTGTTAACCAATAAACGTAAAATTTCGAAATTAAAATAATAATTAACATTTTTAAGTGTAAATAAATATTTAAAAAATAAAAATAATAAAAATAAAATTATTTTTAAAATAATATTTTATTTTTTTCTTATTTTAAAGAAAATAAAAATGATTATTTACAATAATAAAGATTAAAATCTTAAATTTTCAAATATTCTTTTAATTGCCAAATTGTAAAGGTAAGTGCAACTAAATTATTTTTCTAGCCAAATATTCGATTGGTGAAAAATAATTTAGTATTTTTCTTGGTCTTTCGTTTAAAGATAATATAAATTTATGAACTGCATTTTTAGTAGTATTTGAAAAATTAAATTTTTTAGGAAATTATTCTCTAATTAAAACATTGCTATTTTCATTACTACCTCCTTGTCAAGGTGAATATGCATTAGCAAAATAAATTTTCACATCTAAATTAAGTTAATAATGTTTTATTGATTTAATCAAACCAGCTAATTTACCAACTCCTTTATTTCATTTGTGAAATTATATTCACTTGTGAGATTTATTTAAATATTATTAATTATATCATATATAAAAGTAAATTATTTTATTTTTTTTATTTCATTTGTGAAATTATATTCACTTGTGAATTTTATTTAAATATTATTAATTATATCATATATAAAAGTAAATTATTTTATTTTTTTATTTCATTTGTGAAATTATATTCACTTGTGCATATTATATTATATTTTTATGTATAATTAATTCATAAAGGTTTCACGTTAAAGGGGAATTGAAAAATGAAAAAATATTTGGTAATTAATTAAATAAAAAAATCATAATATGAGTTTTTTGTTTAATTTTTTAGCAAGTATTTTTTAAATTAAGAATTTTTTCAAATTTCTCAAGTGTCAGATTAAAAATATTTACAAGGTAGTGGATAATCATCCATAGCACCTGATCAATAACCTCTTTGTGTTCTTATATCAATAGATTTAAAATTTGGATTATTTTTAACAAAATCTTTTAATTGAGAATGAGATTCATTATTTAATAAAAATGAATAGTTATTAAATTTAAAAAATATTTAAAAATTTAAGATTTTAATCTTTATTATTGTAAATAATAATTTTTATTTTGTTTAAATAAGAAAAAAATGAAACATTATTTTAAAAATAATTTAATTTTTATTATTTTAATTTTCTAAATATTTATTTTATACTTAAAAATCTTAATTATTATTTTAATTTTGCAAGAAATCTATTGTTCTTCAGTTTGAAAAGCATTATTGAACTGATTTAATTTCATTTGTTCCTCCGCACGTACATGTGGGGAGAAGTCCGTTTAATTATTTAAGTTATTAAAATTATTTTTCATAATTTTAATATTAATAATATTAGATTACTTTCATTTATTTAATATAGAGTTATAATACAAGAGGTAATAAATAAAGACCAGAGTTTACCTCATATTTAAGGATTGTAATTCTTAATATGGGCGTTTTTATATTAATTTTTATTACTTTAAATTATTTTAGAAAGGATGAAAATATGGATTCATCACTAGCAAGAAATCATTCTTCTACAGAAGAATGATATTAAATATTTATATTTAATTTAATTTAATTATTAATTATATAAATATTTAATCTATTTTCTAAACCTTGGATATCATCATTTTTAAATGTGGTTAAATAATCATAATTTTTATCATTGCTATTTATTAAATTTATTAAATTTTCTTGTGAAAAATATTTAAAAATATATAAAGCAGGATATGAATTACCATATTACATATGGTGATTCATATCATAAGTCTGAAAATCTTTATTAGTTTTAAAGAAAAAAATTCAGAAAGATGAAGAAAAAATAAAAGGCAAATAACCAGTGAATTAATGGTTCTTAATTAATTATTGTTAAATACTTTAATATTAATATTAGTAAATTTTTCTTAATTCTCTTGTCAGTAAATTTTAACAATTACAGGAGGTCCATAATCGCCGCCAGGAATATTCTCCCACGGGATCAAAGCTTGCATAAGATCCCTATCGTGAGAGGAGGCTCATTAAGTTCGATCGATATATCGAAGTGCTATTATATATGGAATAGGAGAGACAAAGACAGGGTCAGAGAGTAAGAGAAACGGCGATAGATTCACGATATCGATCCGAGATTATACGCACTAACGCTAAACGACCTGTCCTCGCGGACAATGAATTACACATGTTACACTATAAACCCGGAAATGCATCGAGCCAAGGGTCTTTGAACGCAATAAATTTCCCGGCAAGATTACCACACCATTTCCACACGTTCCATACACAAATTTCATTTTTTTAAATGAGGGAACCTAAACACTTCAGAAAAGAAAGGAAATCCCATTTTGACCAATAATTTTCAATAATAACGGCTTTAAATTACGAATTATAATAGTTAAATGATAAATTATAAGACTTTCCGATGAATATCAAATTATGTTATAAAAATTTCTAATAAGAAAAGTTTTAACTTCAGTCGTGGTCGTTAAGACGCCGCAAACGCCCGGAAGATCCAAGCTCAAAATCTGGGTTCAATTCCCCACAGGTGCAATTTTTTTCACTTCTTAAAACAGTACCTCTTAATTTTATAAACATATAAACAGTTAAAAAATAATTTTAATGATATGTTGACATAGCATTAAAAATAATTTTAATGATATGTTGACATATCATTAAAAATAATTTTAACCCTTTAACGGCCAAGCCTAAAATCCGTTGCCTAAAAATTCTGAAAAAATTCAGGAATAATATATGGTCAATTTTTGATTGTTTTCAACAATAAAAGTTTTTTTTAGTTTTTCGAGTTTTCTCGGCTTCTGTTGAGTATACGATTATTTATAACTACCTTACGAGATGCGGAATACTCCACTTTGATCCGATCCACATATTTATTTTGTAGAATTTTAAGTTTATTACATGGAAATTCGAGAAAATCGAAAAAAGTGATGACCGTCTGTAGATGGTCATAAGTGATTAAGGATTAATGATATCTTGATAATGATAATGATATCTTGCCATATCATTAAAAATAATTTTAATGATATGTTAAATTATACGTTCACAACCGAAATAAAATCCCCTTTTCACCAATAATTTTCAATCACATCGGATTTAAATTACGAATTGTAAAGTTAAATAATAAATTATAAGACTTTCCGTTGAATATCAATTAATGTTTCGAAAATTTCTAATAAGAAAATTTTAACTTTAGCCGTGGTCGTTAAGGCGCTGCAAACGCCCAGAAGATCCAAGCTCAAAACCCGGGTTCAATTCCCCACAGTTGCAATTTTTCACTTCTTGAAAACAGTACCTCTTAATTTTATAAACATACCAAATAATTAAACTGTGTTTAGGACAAATTTTTGTCTCAATAAATCAATAATATTTATAATTTAAAATTTATAATGAAGCAGTAATAAACCTAGGAAATATCGAAATTAAAAAAATAAATAACAGAGATCATAGCGGTTCAGTAGGTCAATTTTAGGGAAAATAGAGGATCACTTTTTCGAAAAAAGGGGGAAATTTTTTTCTTTTAAAAATACCAAGAAAGCCAATAAAAGTGAATAAATACATTTTTATAAGAAAACGCATTTCATTAACAAATAAAATCATATTGATTGCAACTAAAACAGCAATTAAATCATAAAAATATTATCAGAGGCTCTATAATATTGTCGAAAAATAATTTCAATGATATGTTGACCCATTACACTTCACAACAGGAAGAAAATCCTCTCTTAACCAATAATTTTCAATAATATTGGATTTAAATTACGAATTATAACAGCTAAATGATAAATTATAAGACTTTCCAATGAATATCATATTATGTTACGAAAATTTTTTTTAAAAAATTGTAACTTTAGCCGTGGACGTTAAGGCACCGCCAACGCCCGGAAGATTCAAGCTCAAAACCCGGGTTCAATTCCCTACAGGTGCAATTTTTTTTACTTCCTAAAACAGTACCTCTTAATTTCATAAACACATCAAACAATTGAATTGCGTTTTAAACGATTAGAAAAATTTTTATCTCAATAAATCAAAAATATTTTTAATTTAAAATTTATAATAAAACAGTAATAAACCTAAGAAACATCTAAATTAAAAATGTAAATAACTGGGATCACAGCGATTTGGTAGGTCAATTTTAGGGAAAATAGAGGATCACTTTTTCGAAAAAAGGGGAAATTTGTTTCTTTTAAAAATACCAAGAAAGCTAATAAAAGGAATAAATACATTTTTATATTGTAAGAAAACTCACATTTCATTGATAAATAAAATTATATTGACTACAACTAAACCAACAATTAAATCATAAAAATATTTACAAATAAAATTATATTGATTAAAACTAATCCAGCAATAAAATCATAAAAATATTATCAGAGGCTCTATGATATTCT
>JBAGKK010435886.1:27462-37695 GCA_037177015.1 Euceroptres primus
CGAAAATTATATAATTCTCAAAAGTTATATAATATTCTCGAAAATTATATAATTCTCAAAAGTTATATAATATTCTCGAAAATTATATAATTCTCAAAAGTTATATAATATTCTCAAAAATTATATAATTCTCAAAAGTTATATAATATTCTCGAAAAATAATTTTAATATGTTGACCGATTGCACTTCACAACAGAGAGAAAATCCCCTTTACACCAATAATTTTCCATATCGGCTCTAAGTTACGAATTATAATAGTTGAATGATAAATTATAAGACATTCCGATTAATATTAAATTATGATACGAAAATTGCAAACAAAAAAAAATTGTTAACTTCAGCCGTGGTCGTTATGGCGCCGCCAACGTTCGGAAGATTCAAGCTCAAAACCTGGGTTCAACTCCCCATAGGTACAATTTTTTTTCACTTCTTAAAAGAGTATCCCTTGGTTTTATAAATCCTGATAACAATTAAACAACTTTCTAAACAACTAGAACAGATTTTTATCTCAATAAATTATGAACAATTATAATTCAAAATTTATAATGAAGCCGTAATAAACCTAAGATATATCTAAATTAAAAACACAAATAACTAGGGATCAAAGCGGTTCAGAAGGGAAAATAGAGTATTTCTTTTTCGAAAAAATGGGGAAATCAGCCTTTTTTAAAAATACCAAGAAATATAATAAAAGTTAATAAATAAAATATTTTTACAAGAAAACTCAAATTTTATTAACAAATGAAATTATATTGATTGTAATTAAACTAACAATTAAATCATAAATATATTATCAGAAGCTCTACACTAAGAAAACAGTTTAGTTCGGACAATAATATAATATTGTTGGTATTTTTGCAACATAATATTTGTTAGCATAGCAAAAAGTTTCTTTAAACTAATAAAACGTTTTATTGAAACAAAAATTTTGATGAACCAAGAAAAATTTTGTTGAACCAACAAAAATTTTGATGAGTCAACAAGCAACATACGGTTGCACGAATTTTTTTCTCAGTGTTTCCCAAAAAATTCCCAAAATATTCCCGAAAAATAATTTTAATGACACGTTGACCGATCACACTTCAAAGCAGAAATAAAATCCGCTTTTCACCAATAATTTGCAATAATATCGGCTTTAAAATACGAATTATAATAGTTAAATAATAAATTATAAGACTTTTTGATGAATATCAATTTATGTTACAAAAATTTGAAAAAAAAAAAATTAAC
Organism: Euceroptres primus; assembly: GCA_037177015.1. NCBI lineage: Eukaryota > Metazoa > Arthropoda > Insecta > Hymenoptera > Figitidae > Euceroptres > Euceroptres primus. The sequence goes on from JBAGKK010435886.1 coordinate 28,693, forward strand.
TTCAGCCGTGGTCGTTAAGGCGCTGCCAACGCCCGGAAGATCTAAGCTCAAAACCCAAGTTCAATTCCCCACAAGTACAATTTTTTTCCACTTCTTAAAAGAGTATCCCTTGATTTTATAAACCCTCCTAACAATTAAGCAGCTTTTTTAACAATTAAAACAAATTTTCATCTGAAGAAATCAATAAAATGTATTATTAAAAATTTTAAAAATGTATAATAAAGCAGTAATAAACCTAATAAATATCTAAATTAAAAACACGAAATTAAGGTTATAAAAAAAAAATTGTCAGGCCATTTCGTTTTAAACTTGATGCCTTTCCGAGAAATAAAGAAAGTCGTGTAGACCGTTTCCAACCGGGCAAAAGATAAATGAGGAGAATAGGGAGAAGCCGCTGACAAATCTGGTCACTCGGCCGGAAAACTTTCAATTTCCGGATATATCGCCTCTCTGCAGCTTCGCTTATGCGGGACTCGTACTATTTATTCTTTTCCATTTCTTTAGGGAGGTCGAGGGAAAGATTGAGAAATTCCTATTTCGTTCCGCATCTTACGATATACGAAGATAAATTTGATATAAATTCAAAATAAGGTTACCAGGAAGAAAGGACTTATAATTTAAATCGTGATTATTCCTGCAACGCCAAAAGCTCTTCCACTGTTTCACTGGCTCCGCCTACTGCTCCGCCGACTCCGCCCACTATTCCTTCTCCACTGGTTGCGCTCCGTTCATTGGCCATCTCCCGGAACCTGCACGCCCAGAATACCCCCTCCAACGTTACCGCTCCGCCCAGTTTCCCCCCACACCTGCCACGCTCCGCCCACTATCCGCCCACTTCGGGCTCGCTAAAAAATTTGCTGTTATCCCGTTACAACTTCAATGGGAGACGAGAATACGCTGGCTGATATTAAACAGGCCAATTTTCTCTTTTGTTGCAGCTTTTTAAATTAATTTTTTAAATTTCTTCGGTTCAATTTATCTTCTAAATCTTCTTAATTTAAAAACTATAAATGATGTTATTAATTTATTCAGATAAAAATTTGGTCTGTGTTTAAAAAGCTGTTTAATTGTTAGAGGGTTTATAAAATTAGATAGTACTGTTTTAAGAAATGATAAAAAATGGTACCAGCGGGGAGTCGAACTCCGGTCTTGAGCTTGGGTCCTCCGAGTATTAGCGGCGCCTTAGCGATCACGGCTAAAATTAATTATTTCTTTTAATCAATGTAAAGTCATAATTTAACACTTAACGACTATAATTCGTAATTTAAGGCCCCAATATAATCGAAAATTATTTATAAAAAGGGATTTTTTTGAAATTCTTTTTAAAGCAGGACTTTTTGAAGTTCTCGAATGGGGGAAAAAGGGGTTCGAAGGATCTGGACAACGGTCTGCTTTTTTGCGGAATGCTCTCAGCGACATCGGGTATCTGAAAAATTCGTGGCCGTAAAACGCAAACGCGAAGACGTTGGCGAGTCGATCCGGAGCAAAAATCGCAATGGCTGAGTATTTCGTTGAAGTTCGGGGTAAAAAGTAGAAAGGTAAGGGGTCATCAAGGGGGATGACCTGGTACTTTCAGGAACAGGCGGAGGGCGTGTTGCCAACTGCAGTTTCGCAGTATTTCTCAAATCGATCCCCATTTCCCTGAGAAATGAGCGCTCGACGTCTACATCACCTAGAGGGCCGGACAGTCGCCGGAAATTGATCGCGATTTACGATTGAACGCCCTTCATGAAAAATAAAAAAAAATAAAAAACGGCGGAATTGGAGGCTGCTTTTTGTTTAGAATTTTTTTCATTATTTTTTAAGACGCTTACAAACTTTAAAATTTTTTTAAAAATATTGATTACTATTTTTAATTATTTCTAGTCATAGTTTTATTATAAGATAATTTTTAAAAATTTCATTATTCGATTTTAGTGTCGTTTATTTTGTTTTCCCAGGGGTTGACAACTCGACAGTTTGAGTGTATACTGACTTCAATTTTTGTGACTTGAACTGACTTCAGTGATTTTAAATGACTTCAAGTGACTTCACTGACTTCGAGTGACTTCAAGTGATTTCGATTGACTTCAAGTGACTTCGACTGACTTCAAGTGATTTCGAATGACTTTTAAGTGACTTTGACTGACTTCAAGTGACTCCGACTGATTTCAAGTGACTTCAAATAACTTCAAGTGATTTCGACTGATTTCAAATGACTTCACTGACTTCAAATGATATCTGACTTCAACTGACATCTGACTTTAACTGAGTCTTCTGACTTTGTGTCATCTGACTTTAAGCGACATCTGACTTTAAGTGACATCTGATTTCAAGTGTCATTTAACTTCAAGTGACATCTGACTTCAACTGACATCTGACTTCAACTGACATCTGACTTCAACTAACGTCTGACTGACTCTTCTGACTTTAAGTGACATCTGACTTCAAGTGAAATCTGACTTCAACTGATATCTGATTTTAACTGACACCTGACTTCAATTGGCATCTGACTTCAACTGATATCTGACTCTAACTGATCTTCTGACTTCAAGTGACATCTGACTTCAACTGATATCTCACTTCAGACATATGACTTCAACTGGAATCTAACTTCAGACATCTGACTTCAACTGACATTTCACTTCAGACATCTGACTTCAACTGACATTTGACTTTAACTGACTCTTTTGACTTCGTGCCATCTGACTTCAGCTGACTCTCCTGATTTCAAGAGACATCTGACTTCAAGTGACTTCGACTGAATTCAAGTGACTTCACTGACTTCAACTGACATCTAAATTCAACTGACTCTTGTGATTTCAAGTGACATCTGGCTCCAAGTAACATCTGACTTCAAGTGATATCTGACTTCAAATGACATCTGACTTTACTGACTCTTCTGACTTTAAGTGACATCTGACTTCAACTGACATCTGACTTAAAATGACTTCTGGATTCAAGTGACATCTGACTTCAACTGGCATCTAACTTCAATTGACTCTTTCGAATTCAAGTGACATCTGACTTCAACTGACATCTCACTTCAGACATCTGACTTCAACTGACGTCTCACTTCAGACATCTGAATTCAACTGACATTTGACTTTAACTGACTCTTTTGACTTTGTGCCATCTGACTTCAAGTGACTTCGACTGACTTCAAGTGACTTCACTGACTTCAACTGACATCTGAATTCAACTGACTCTTCTGATTTAAAGTGACATCTGGCTCCAAGTGACATCTGACTTCAAGTGATATCTGACTTCAAGTGACATCTGACTTTACTGACTCTTCTGACTTTAAGTGACATCTAACTTCAACTGACATCTGACTTAAACTGACTTCTGGATTCAAGTGACATCTGAATTCAACTGACATTTCACTTCAGACATCTGACTTCAACTGACATTTGACTTTAACAGACTCTTTTGACTTCGTGCCATCTGACTTCAACTGACTCTCCTGATTTCAAGCGACATCTGACTTCAAGTGACTTCGACTGACTTCAAGTGACTTCACTGACTTAAACTGACATATGAATTCAACTGACTCTTCTGATTTCAAGTGACATCTGGCTCCAACTGACATCTGACTTAAACTGACTTCTGGTTTCAAGTGACATCTGACTTCAACTGACATCCGACTTCAATTGACATTTGACTTCAATTGACTCTTCTGACTTCAAGTGACATCTGACTTTAACTGACATCTGACTTAAACTGATTTCCGGTTTCAAGTGACATCTTACTTCAACTGACATCTGACTTCAACCGACATCTGACTTTAACTGACTTCACTGATTTCAGGTGACTTCAACTGTCTTCAAGAGACTTCAACATATCTATACACCTCTCCTCGTAAGTCGTTAACCCCTCGTTGTTTTCCATTTATATTTCCCTGGCGAATTAGGTATAATAGAGGCCGAAAAGGAAAGTGTGAACGGAATCGATCCGCTGCTTTCGCCCATTGCAAATCCAACGTTATTCCAGAAGCAACCCCACGCCACTTCCGTCTACTCGCGTACGTGACCGACGAATCTCTTTTTTTCCCCCTGGACGAGTAAAAAAAATCTATGCAGATTTTTTACTCCATCTCCTCACTGGGGGAGGAGAGGGGAGATTTTTCTCCCTTGCTACTTTTTCACCATCACGTCGACGCGTCTCTACGTGAAACGAATCCGCAACAGACAGATACCGAGGAAGCACAAGAGCATGAAAAAGGAGAAGGCAAATTTTAATACGTGGCCGTTCCATTTCTCGACACTTCGTTAAACACATTCGTATTATAGAATTTTTAAATAAATTTCTAGAAAATAAAAATATACATAAAATATGGAGATAAAATAGAATTTTACTTGCCTCGCGAATTTTTGGGTGTAATATTAAAGAATAAGCAAGAAAACAAATTTTTCTTCTGACGGGATACGAACCCACGTCTACTGTGGATTTCTTTGACTTGAAAGGCTCTGCACTGACGGTCGAAGGTTCGAGTCCCGCTTCAGACAAATTTTTTTTATCGTACAATTTCCTTTTTTGGATTTTTTCACAGTAGAGGTTTAAAAATGACAATGTAATAAATGTAATAAAATAATTAATTAAACGATTTAAAAATTTTTTTGGACTTTTTAAAGCAGATTTTCATCTTGTAGAGGAAGGCAGGTGTGCTAGGGTCTCGCAATATTTTCACGAAATTCTGAGGTAGTTTCAGTTTAGCCGTAGGGATTTTTCGTCGTAAGAACGCGGATATATTTTCGATAATGTCCGGAAAATTTACGAGCGGTACATGGAACGGGGGTTTTTCTCGGTCCTCGGAAATATCGAAAGCTCTTTGCGAAATTCCTTTAAAGAATTTCTTTCATAGGGGATTTCAATTCATGACTTATATTGATTTATAGAGTTTAAAGTTTTAGAGGGTAAATATTTATTAAATAGGATTATTAAATAGGAAAAAAGTTTAAAATAATTTTTAAATTAAATAAATAAAAGTAAAATTACAGAAAGTAAAATTAAAGAAAGAAAGCAAAATTACAGTAAATTTAACGATTCAATTTATACGATCAAAAATTAATTTTTTAAAATCCATCTGCACCGAGATTCGAACCATCAACCTACGGATCTTCAGTCCGGTGATTTAACAGCTCAGCTACTAACAATCGAAATTAAAATTGAAACAACTTTTTAAGCAATCCTTCAAATAAACTTGAAAACCATTTATTTAATTTAAAAATGTAAATAAAATTCAATAATAACATTTAAATAAATAAAATAATACCAATCAAATCTATGGAAATATTATTTCAATAAATTAAAATATTTTTTTTTGAATCTAGAACTAATTTAAATTCAAAATCAATTTCAGTCCAGAAGATTGAAAATTAATTTTAGTCAATTTGTGATAGATGAAAAATCTTGGCGGGAAAAATCGAGCTTGTGTTGCGATCGTGTCGACCTAGAGAGCTGCAAAAGTCATTCCGTTGTAATTAGTTGCTCGAGTCGCGATAAATTGAAAAAGTTAGTGAGAAATGGAACGCAATTTACCTCCTCCCCCCACCTATCTACCAGTCTACTGGACCACCATAATCGGGACTGCTGTTGAACGACAAATTGTGAAGTGAAATTTGCTTTTTTTTATTTTGGCCCAAGAAACTCTTTTCCACTTACATGAAAACTCAGGGACTTTAATTTTCCAATTTTCTTAAAAAGCTTAATTAAGGCATCTAAAAGATTTTTTTTTTCTAACTCAGGAGTGTTTTTCAGGATAAAATTTTCTACCCAAACCGATGGACATATTTTAAAAATTGTAAAATAAAAAAGGAGTGTTTTTCGGGGTTAAATTTTCCGCCTGAAATAATGGAAATACTTCCAAAAATTTACATTCAAGTCAGGGGTGTTTTCAGAATAAAACTTTCCGCCAGAAGCGATGTACATATTTTAAGAATTGTAAAATCAACTAAGCAGTGTTTTCGGGATTAAATTTTCCACCTTGAACCATGGATATATTTTTAAAATTGTAAAATAAAAAAGAGTATTTTTCGAAGATAAATTTTCCACCTGAAATCATGGAAATATTTTCAGAAATTTAAAATCAAGACAAGTGAGTTTTTCAGGGTAAAATTTTCTGCTCGAAACAATGGACATTATTTAAAAATTGTAAAATAAAAAAGGAGTGTTTTCGAGATTAAATTTTCCCCCTGAAATGATAAAAAAAAATTCTAAAAATTTATATTAAGGTCAGGGGGTGTTTTCAAAGTAACATTTTCCGCCCGAACCGATGATCTTAGTTTAAAAATGGTAAAATCAACAGAGCAATACTTTCGCAGTTAAATTTTCCGCCTGAATCGAGGAATATGTTTTTAAAATTGTAAAATAAAAAAGCCTTTTTCAGGATTAAATTTTCCATCTGAAATTATGGAAATATTTCTTATAATTAAATATTTCTGACAATTATTTCATACAAATAATCTTACGATTAATTCAGGGGTGTTTTTCAGCTTAAAAGTTTCTGCCCGAGCCGATGCACGTATTTTGAAAATTGTAAAATCAATTAACCAGTATTTTTGGGGCTAAATTTTCCGCCTAAAATGATGGAAATATTTTCAGAAACTTACAATCAAGACAAGGGTTTTTTTAAATGGAAAATTTTCCATTCGAAACTATGGAAATATTTTAAAAATTGTAAAATAAAAAAGGAATGTTTTCGGGGTTAAGTTTTCCGCTTGAAATGATGGAAATGTTTCTAAAAATTAACATTCAAGTCAGGAATGGTTTTCGAGTAAAATTTTCCTTCCAAAACGATGGCCATGTTTTAAAAACTGTAAAACCAACTAAGCAGTGTCTTCGGGCTTAAATTTTTCGTCTTAAACCATGGATATATTTTTAAAATTGTAAAATAAAAAAGAGTATTTTTCGAAGTTAAATTCTCCACTTGAAATTATGGAAAGATTTCCAAAAATTTACAATTAATTCAGGGGTGTTTTTCAGCGCAAAATTTTTCGCCCGAGCCGATGCACCTATTTTAAAAATTGTAAAATCAACCAAGCCGTGTTTTCGGGGTTAAATTCTCCGCCTGAAACGATGGAAACATCTCCAGAAATTTACAATCAAGACAAGGTTGTTTTTATGTAGCAAATTTTCCGCCCGAAACTAGGGACATATTTTAAAAATTGCAAAATAAAAAAGAAGTGTTTTTCGGGGTTAAATTTTCCGCCTGAAATGATGAAAATATTTCTAGAAAATTAAAATCAAGTCAGAGGAGTTTTCAGAGTAAAATTTCCCGCCTGAATCGATGGACATATTTTAAAAATTTTAAAATCAACTAAGCAGTGTTTTCGGGGTTAAATTTCCCGCCTGAAATGATGGAAATATTTCTGGAAAATTACAATCAAGTCAAGGGTGTTTTTAAATGTAAAATTTTCCACCTGAGCCGATGCACATATTTTTAACTTTATATTTGGAAAGATTTAAACTGAAAAATGCTCACTTCAAGTTTCCCCGAGAAGCACGAGGATTAATCTACTTGGTGACACGAGTAAAGGCACTGGCGGCTTTAAAAAAGTGCAGTCATTGTTAATACGAATCACAGCTCGTCGGCTCGCGATTCATTCAGTCATGTGGACCGTCGACCATTATCCCGGGACGTTAATGACGTCCATTATTTTTTGTAGCGTCCGCATCGGACCAGCAAAAGGGAAAAGGGAGGTTCGTTAGCAAGAAAAAACGAATGGTGTCATACACGAGATTGAGGCTGCGATTATCTACGTTTGAGTGAGATGTCATTTTATTAATGCTTCATAAAATATATTCTCCAGAAGATCATTCATATTTTTTTTAAATTTAAAAGTCAAATAAAAAAGGGATTGCAAAAAGGAATTATAAAATAAATTCCAATAAATCGAACAAAATTTATTTTGAAATTATTTTAGAAAAAATATTCAGACGGCTGGGGTTCATCTTTTCTTTTTTTTGGGGGGGGGGGCAGAAAAGTTAGGTTCATTAGCAAGAAAAAACAAATGGTGTCTTACACGAGATTGAGTCTGCGATTATCTACATTTGAGTGAGATGGCATTTTATAAATGCTTCATAAAATATATTCTCTAGTACATTATCCATATTTTTTTAAAATTAAAAAGTCAAATAAAAAAGGGATTGTAAAAAAGGGATTGTAAAATAGATTCCAATAAATTCAACAAAATTTATTGAAAATAGATTTCAATAAATTCAACAAAATTTATTGAAAATTATTTTAGAAAAAATATTCAGAGGGGTGGGGTTCATTTTCTTTTTTTTGGAGGGGGGCAGAGAAAGGAGGTTTGTTGGCAAGAAAAAATGAATGGAGTCACAGACGAGATTAAGGCTGCGATTATCTACGTTTGAGTGAGATGTTATTTTATTAATACTTCATAAAATATATTCTCCAGTACATCATCCATATTTATTTTTAATTTAAAAGTCAAATAAAAAAGGGATTGTAAAAAAGGAATTATAAACTAAATTTCAATAAATTGAACGAATTTTATTGAAAATTATTTTATAAAAAATATTCAGACGGCTGAAGTTCATTTTTTTGGGGATGGGGCAGAAAAAATAGGTTCTTTAGCAAAAAAAAACGAATGGTGTCACACACGAGATTGAGGCTGCGATTACCTACGTTTGAGTGAGATGTCATTTTATTAATGCTTCATAAAAATATTTTCTCCAGTACATCATCCATATTTTTAAAAATTTTAAAGTCAAATAAAAAAGGGATTGGGAAAAAGACATAAAATAAATTCCGACAAATTGAACAAAATTTATTTGAAAATTATTTTTAAAAAAATATTCAGAGGGGTGGGGTTCATTTTCTTTTTTTTGGAGGGGGGCAGAGAAAGGAGGTTTGTTGGCAAGAAAAAACGAATTGAGTCACAGACGAGATTAAGGCTGCAATTATCTACGTTTGAGTGAGATATCATTTTATTAATGCTTCATAAAATATATTCTCCAGTACATCATCCATATTTATTTTTAATTTAAAAGTCAACTAAA
>JBAGKK010435887.1:0-17746 GCA_037177015.1 Euceroptres primus
TATATATATTGTTAAGTAGTATGAAAAACCTTTCATCGCTCCATGAGTTTATTATGTTCTTTGATCTAGGTTTTCAGTTTCATATCTATTAAAATCAAAATTCTGCCATAAAAATACTAGAATGTATATTCAATGTGGAAAACTTGCACAAGTTCAATCTAGCGGAAAATAATTTTAAAAAATTTAAAGACACGAGATGGCCTCGAACATATTCTTTTCATAAATAAAATTTCCATGTGCCTTGTAATAAGGAATAAGCGATTGTACTTTCTATATTCTGCGTACTCGCGAGTTTGCTTTCGCAAAGAAAAGAAGCACATAAAGATGTCCGTACAAAAGAAAAATCTGTTATCGTTGATAATATTTCATTGGCTATGGGGTCTATTTCTTAAGATCTATTTAGTTGTAGATCTTAAGAAATAGACCCCATAGCCAATGAAATATTATCAACGATTTCATATAGAGGGTCAATGAAAAATACGACATGTCTTCCAACATGTCACAATTCAAAATCTATTATTTTTCAATCTAATCATTTCTTAGAGAATTATTGGGATTGTTACAGTTTCTGCAACATCAACCCTAAACGTGATAAAGACCCTCGTACAAGTTTGCAGAATACATTTTACAAATGTGCAAACTGTAAAATGGTTATCTGCTCACCCATTACACATTTCCAGTTTTATAAAAGCGAAACAGTCAATCTCTTCGTGGTTTGAATTCTCACGAGGTTGGAACCGCCTGAGTATTTTCTCAGGGAAGACAAGATGATGCTCAGATGAGAGATTTCAACGCCAGGCTTTTTTGTAGCAATGCTCAAATGGTCCAAATGGAAAAAAAGGATGTTTAACGACAGGCTTACATGATCGGATGTAATAAATACTAGATTTGGATTCCTTGCAAAAATGACAGTGATTCCCTCAGAAGAAGTTTCCAATTTAGCAGCATAATAAAATATCATCTGCTCCAAAATAATTTGACTTTAAATTTCATCAGTAAAATTAGACTGAGAAACCAATAAAACTGATTCAAGTAAGACTTTTGAATCTGGAGACCTTGTGAACTTTTAATGTCTAGTAAATTAAATTTATATTGACTCTAAATTTAATACTTTGAGACTTTTATAGTACCCATGTTAAACAAGGCTTTAAATTTAAATGCATGTATTGACGATTTAATGTTTTAAAATTATAAACAAATTGGAAGGATGAATTTCTAAATTTGGAAGACATCAAATTTAATTTCAATGCCTTCAATTTAAAAATTCAAATATTTTAATTTGCTGAATTAAGAGATCAGAAAAAGATTGAACTTTTATTTACTCTTCAGATTTTAATATTCGTTTTAATACATTCGAAGCTGAAAAAGTTTATGGCACTACACTTTTAATACTTGTTTTCATTTTATATTAGGGAAAGAACTAGAAGCTAAAATATGACTGAATCGACTTTAAAGTGCATGTATATTTATTTGCAAAGAGGAAAAGCGAGAAGTACTATAAGGAGCTTCCATATAAAGGTGTACAGAATGCACATAGGTACTCTACTTTCATGAAAACAGAGACGTACCAGGAAGTGGAACATCAAGAATGTAAGATACAGCGGACACAAAGAAACATTTTTTACAATGACTTACTGGAAAGTCCATAACTTTTGTGACGGACAAGACAAAATCTCGACGCATTGAATATTCCAGCCATTGTCCTAATTGCATTTTTTCTTGGTGAAATCTAAGTGCTTTTGCAAAAAAGAAAAAAGAAAATTTAAATAAGACAGAAAATTACATACTTACATACAGAAACTACAATAAAAATAAGAAAACATAAAACAAATTTAGAAATATTTAAATTCAAAAATACTTTCAAATAATAACTTCCAATTTGATCGGTTTTTGTAAGAAACAATATAAAATTGAAATTTAGAATTAAGGCAAAAGGTGATGGGGTATTCCTTAAAAGTGAAAAGATTTGAAATTTAGAATTAAGACAAAAGACAATGGTATTTCTTGAAAGTGAAAAGACTATTTTTCATGAAAAAAATTTGAAACACACAAAAATTATTTAATTAAAAAATTTTATTTTCGACCCAACTTTTTTTCTAATCACTTTTCACCAAACTTTTAAAAATGAGTATGATTTTAATAAAATATAGCTTATTTTCTCAAGAAGAAGATTTCCTGAACAACTTGACCACATCCTGTTTTTAAAAATAAATAAATTATTATAAAATATTTAGTTATAAAATTTTTGTGGTTGAAAAAATAGTGTTTAATGATTTCAGCCATTCAAAAATTTATTTGTAAAATTCGATGATGTCAAGTTGTAGAGAATCTTTTTCTTGCGAAAATAAGTTGTCATTCATTAAAATCGTTTAATTTTGAGAAATTTCGTAAGAAGCGATAAATGAAAAAATTCGGTCGAAAATAAAATTTTTTAAATAAACAATTTTTGTATATTTCAAGCTTTTTCATGAAGAATAGTCTTTTTTCTTTAAAAAAAACCATTCAGCTAAAGATTTCGCAAAAAATTATTTTACAATTACATTTATTTACGGCAAAAACAAGAGTGATCCGGAATCCGGATATATGGTCCTTTGTGTTCTCCACTTATCGCACCACAAATTTTTAAAATAAGTTTATAAAATTGAGGGAGATAAACATGTTGTTAAAAATAAAAAATTTTGAAAGAGAAATTAATTTTTGTCACAGAAAAAAATAGTTCAATCTAAAATTGTTTATTTAAGATTAGTTATTTGAGATTTCCTTTCGCTTTAGAAAAAAATCGTAATTCTGATTCAATATTCATAATTGATTGCGTATTTTGTTCTTTAGAATATTACCTCAAATTTCATTTGGAAGAATTTTATTAAAAATAAGCTTGCTAGGTAAATATAGCTAATTTGATAAAATATTAGTTAATTAACCATTTGTTTTATGTCTTTTTAACTGTGTTTTCATAAGAACCACCTAAATAGAATTGTAAGTAATATTTTAAAGAACAAAATAAGCTATCAATGATGAAGATTGAATCAAAATTATGATTTTTTTCTAAAGTGATAGAAAAAATACAAAACCTCAAATAACTAATGTTAAATAAACCATTACAAAATCAAATATTTTTTCCTAAATCGAAATTAGATTTTTCTTTCAAAATTTGTCATAATTAACAATGTGGTTATTTTTTTGGATTTTACAAACTATTTCAAAGATTATTAAATTTCAGGTGCGATAAGGGGTAAAAAATAAAAAAATTTAAGTTTTTGGATCAAGATAGGAAAAATCTTTCTCTACGAAAAAAAAGGTTTTCATGATTTTTTGGAGATTTTTAAAATGATATCTTCCGTTAGCAGAAATGAATTGTATTGAAAAGTTGAAAAGCAGTCATTTTTTCAATATATAACAATGTTATATTTACATTTCTATTTCGATTATCTTCTCTTGGTACAAATTGATCCATTTTTAGGAACATTGACGAATAAAAGAGCTTTGGGAAGTAAAAAGTTACTCAAAATCAATATTTTGCAATAAAATTGGGGTTTTGAAGTTGAAAAACAGAGGAAAAAAGTCACAAAAATTAGTTCTTTTAAATATACTTTTCGTGTCTTTTTTTAAAACATAATAACACACAACAAATTCTGCAAGGAAAATTCAAAGTATTCAAAAATTTATTTTTGGATGATCATAGAGTAAAATACTATTTTTCAAGATCATTCAATTGTCGTATCCTGAAAGCAATTTTTATATATTTTTGTGTTAAGGGAATGTGATACATAATGACGCCATGAACTACCGACCGATTTTTTATTTACATTCAGCGGGGTTATTAAGAAAAAAATGCAAATTACTTCTGAAATTTTGAGAAATAATAAAGAATATATTTAGGCATCAATGTCTGGTGCGTTTCAGTTTCTATTTTAAAAAAAAGTTTTTCAAAAAATAATTTTTTTCAAAATAAAAACTGAAATGTACCAAAAATCGATTCCTTGACATATTCCTCATTATTTCCTCAAATTTCAGATATATACCATATTTGTATTTCTCTTTTAATAAACTTGCTGAATATAAATAAAAACTCGGCTGATAATTCGTGACATCATTATTTATCAATTACAATTAGATATGTTCTTTCTGAATCTAAATTATTCAAAAACTACTACTGAATTAACGAAAAGTCTTCCACCAATTGAATTAATAAGCATTTTAACTAAAGCAATTTTTGGTCAATTTTTGGTTATTGGTCAAATTCTACTAATTCATTTACTAACAGTTACTAATTATATTAGTAACATCACTAATTGAATTAATAACTGTTACTAAATTAATTAGTAGAATTTGACTAAAAATTAGTGGTTTTCTACTAATTATTAGTAGAAATGCTTACTAATTCAATTGGTGGAAGACTTCCCGTTATTTCATTAGTAGTTTTTGACTAATTCAGATTTAGAGAGTTAATATAGAAATATAGATGTTACCTTGAGCTTACAAAAACACTTTGACAATTCGTACATCTGGTTTAAATTTTAAATGAAGAATTCTGAATACCCGTTATCATTTGAATTGGATTATTTAAAAATTTTAATTAACCAAATCACGCAATCATGTGCAATTTTTCTTGTTTTGTGAAATAGGAGTGTTTTTATTAGGTTTAAGATTTATCTAGATTGTTTTTAATAATCTCATACAAAAGTTTAACCATATTTTTATATTAAATATTACTTATCAACTCTTTAAATAAAATGTACGTTAATTATATGTGATTTCATATAATTTTTCAAATTTCGAATTCCATGACGTGTAATATTTGCAAGTCTTTCTGAAATTAATCCAAAAGCGTAAAAAAATTGCTTTCAGAATACGTCAATTTTATAATCTTGAAAAATAGTATTTTACTCTTTGATATCCCAAAAATCCATTTTTGAATATTTTGACATTTCCTTTCAGAATTTGATGTGTAAATTTGATATTGTAAAAAACTCCCAGAAAATAATATTTTGAAAAAAATTTTTTGCAACTTTTTACCTCTGGTAGAAACCACCAAACCACTAATTTTCTTGCAAAATATAGATTTTGAGTAACTTCATTAACTAGAAACCACTAAACCACCAATTTTCTTGCAAAATATTGATTTGGAGTAACTTTATTAACTTTACAAAGCTCAAAGCTCTTTCCTTCCTCAAAGCTCCTAAAAAATCAATTATAATAACCAGACTTTGGTACTGTTCAGAAAATTCATTTTTCGATTACGAATGGTTCTTAGTCGTCCAAATAAAATGAATCAATTTATAGCAGGAGAAGATAATCCAAACAGAAATGTGAATATAACATACTGATATATTGAAAAAATCATTGTTTTCCAACTTTTCAATTTCAATTCATTTCTGCTAACGGAAGATATCATTTTAAAAATATACAAGAAATTATGAAAACCTGTTTTTGTAGAAAAATATTTTTCCTATCCTGATCCAAAAATTATTTTCGGCCCACCCTAATTAGGAGTGAACATCTTTAAATTATTTATTGCTGAAATTAAGTTACTAAAATGTAAGTTTAATTTGTTATATTAATTCAGGATATTTCATCCACACCCTTTAGTCACTTTTATTGTTGTAAATTTCTTATAACATCCCATATTAAAAGTTGAAACTCCCTTCATAAATAAAATGAAAATTTTAATGGAATTTCGCACGGTGAAAATTTCCACGAATAGCTGTTTGAAAATTTCACGATTTTTTAACTGACAATGAAAATTTCAATTGAAAATTTTTACACCAACATCTCTATAGAAATGATGACTCTATTTTCTATCCTAACGGAACCTTCTGGTAGTCGTATAGGTCTTTGTCATCATCATCGGTTAGAACTTGCCCATCGGAAGGTTAACACACGCAGATCTTATCCAGGTAAGATTTACTTTGGTCAATAAGCATTAAAGAGGTGAAATGTCAAGAAGGAAGCGAATAAAGTCGTGACCGTTGGGTATATTCTCCAAGGGCGCAGAGTGCAAAGTCAAGGATCGTTCCAAACCCTACAGCCTCTTAAGATGTGAAATATTTACCGATGAGCTCATTACCCTCTTCCGGTATGTCTTGCCCTTGTCATAATGATTTTCATCATCCTTGTCAACTGTCCAAGCATCATGTCTTTCTTATCACAACACATGATTTAATTTATTTTATACAACACCCAACACACCCAACTCTTTCTAATTTTCTAATTACCATTCTCTTGGCTCCAAACTTTCTAATTCGAAACGCAATTAGATTTGCTAATTACCAACTAAGAACCATAATGCAATTATTTTTCCACGATTCATAAATACAATTTTATAAATGCTTTACAAGAATATGAAGATCAGGCAAAATCGGCATGAAAAAGACTGACTGCATAATTTTCATTTTCCCTTTCACGTCTTTCACAATTTAAAGTGAACTTTGATTATTGTTTAAATTGGATTTAAAGTGCCAGATTTTCCCCATCAATTACTGAATAATTCTTGATGATGTGGAGCAAGAATTAACCAGGGACGAAATAAGATTCAATCCTCAATAATTTCATGATTAAAAGAATGATCATTGAGAAATTTTCTGAGTCAAGCTTTATTGGTAGATAATTTGAGAGAAATTTAACGAATTGTCTGCCCTCGAATCCACTTAGCTTAACTTTAAGAAGTTAGTCGACGTGAATTCAATAGAGGGAGGGGGAGGGTTAAAGATATCACCCTGTATAAATTAAATGGTTGCTGTCTGGAGACAAGAACTCTTGTGGACTGTGGTCAACCATGGTGCACTGACCTCCGATCTTCGATTGCTGGCAAGCAACGAACCGACTACTTACCAAGTGAAAGTATTGCCTCATGTGTGTTTTGTATTTATTTGTATGCAAGTATTTCCATGCGTACTCGTATGCTCAAGTACCAGTGCCCGGATCACCTTATATAGATTTACATCTGTCAGCAAATACCACAAATTATTCAGTGACGATAGAAAATAGACCACCCTTGTAGAAAAAAATAATTGAATTTATTTCAGATCGATTGATCGATTAAACCTGCTTCAGAATCATCATTAAAACCGATTCGTTTAATCGGATTCAATCGGTTTGCACCTATTGAATCTGATTAAATGAATTGGTTTTAATGATGATTCTGAATTAGGATCAATCGGTTAATCGGTCTGAATTGGAATCAATTATTTTCTTCTACAAGGGAGAAATTTAAAATTCTCTGAAGTTACAATTTCTGAGAATTTGAATTTTCAATTTGAATTTTGTCAACTGAGTTTTCAATTTCAAATTCTAGTTCATAAATAGGTACATTTTCAATTATCCTACGCCATCAGTCTCTTTTTAATATTAGATACGAGAAAATTTGTAGAATTTTTTAATAATATTGTAGAAAATTGATCTACACAGTAAAAAAGGATACTTAAAATTGTTACACTTTAAAATGGTTTGGATTGTATTCAGTAAAATTTTTCTTAATTTAAGCAATATTGATTTGATTTTAAGTAAAATTTGTCTGAATTTAAGACTCAATTCTGAAATTCACCTAATGTGGTATTAAATTTAGATCAATATTGCTTAAATTAAGACAAATACTAAATTTAATGCAAACCATTTTAAGGTGTAACAATTTTAAGTATTCTTTTTCGCTAATTTTTTTAAGTTTTAGAGTCATTAAATGTTTGTGAAAATCGCGATGTTTTGGCCCATATCATAGACCATCATTAGGCTTAGTCTAAAAATCATAAGGACATAAGTCATAAATAGTTATGATAGTTATTAACTATAAATAGTTATTTATAGTTATAAACACTATAAAATTGCTAGAGATCGTTGTAAGTATGAATCAAAACTTCAAGAATTCTTAAAATTGTTACATCTTAAAATGGTTTGAATTAAATTCAGTAAAATTTTGTCTTAATTTAAGAAATATTGGTCTAAATTTAATACCACGTTACCTGAATTTCAGAATTAAGTCTTAAATTCAGATAAATTTTACTTAAAATCAAATCAATTTTGCTTAAATCCAGACAAATACTTTAATCCAAACCATTTTAAGGTGTAACAATATTTTAAGTATTCTTTTTTACTGTGTTGTTATACAAACATCAAAATAAGAAATTACGAAAGAATGAAAAATTTCTCTTTTAACGTCTGGGAAAAACATAGGTTAAAAAAATAATAAGGAAAACCCTTAAAAATAAGACCTACATTAATATTTTCCAGTATTACACTCAATTTTTTACAAGACTTTACACGATTTTTTCTAAGTTTATGGAATTCACTCACCAATACTAACTAAGGAATTTTATTTTTTAACAACAACAAATTCACCTCGATTCTCTACGTTTGATAATATAGATCAAATTTTTTTATACGAAAACTTTTTTATAAGGTATACTTTTATAAATTTTTTTTCTTAGTTTCTATTTTAATATAGTATATTCTAATATTATAATCATAACTTGTTTTATTTACAGATCTGATTCACACATCTTGTTTTATGTACAGATCTGATGTACACATCTGGTTTTCGAAACATTATCGATAATTTTATAAATTCATGGAATAACTATTAGTCTGGAAGAAGTCGTATTTTTAAGGTTCTTCCCTATTATTTTTTAAGAAATATAAATTATTTAAGAAAGAAATTATTTAAGAAATGCAAATTTCTTTAGAAGATATCAGGGATCACAGAGGTTCAGAAGTTCAATTTTAGGGAAAATAGAGGATTTTTTTTATGTCATAAAGAGGGAAATCTGTTCCTTTTAAAAATATCAAAGAAGACAATAAAAGTTAATAAATACAACATTTTTATTTAAAAAACTCAAATTTCATTAACAAATAAAATTATATTGACTGCAACTAAACCAACAATTAAAACACAAAAATATTCCCGAAAAAAATTTAATGACACGTTGAAGGTAACGAAAGAGAAAAATGCCGACAACAAATATTTCCAAACACAAACTTTAAAATTTTCAATAAATCAAATTCCCGAAAAGTGTTTGCTAAAATTCTCCAGAATCTTAAAAAATCCTCAAAAATACATCCCCGCCTAGAATCTAATAAAACAGTCCACAAACGAGACTCTCAGAATCTTTGTGGAATTCTCTAGAGTTTTTTAAAATTCATCATGAAATCTTCTAGATTTTTTGAAAATTTTCTGAATTTTTCGAAAATCTTCTAGAATTTTTTAGAATATTTTTAATTTTCCACGTACTTGTAGATTAGTTAAATCTTCTAAAATCTTTGAAAATCCTCTAGAATTTTCAAGATTTTTTATAATGTTCGAGATTTTCTGATTATTGCAGAATCTTCCACAAACTTAGATTATAGAACCATCTAAAATTTCCCAGGATTTTTTAAAACTCTCACAGAGATATCCAGACTTTTTCAGAGTTCTAAAATCTTCAAAAACATTCGCAAACCTATTATGATTTCTTGAAATATTCTAGACTATTTCCGAATCTTTCAGAATCCTCAAAAATCTTTTGAATTCTGCCCTAAAATGCTAATATTCTCGAGTCTCTTCCAAGCTTTTTTTTGAAAATTTCCAAAAGTTTACAGAATTTGAAAAAGATTCTGAAAACAGTCATAGAAGATTCTTAAAGATTATGGGAGTTTTTTGTAACTTTAAATCTAAATTATTCTACAGAATTCAGGAAGTTGTGGAGTTCAGAATATTGTTGAGGATTCTAGAAGATTCTGAAACAGCCTAGTATATTTTTTTAAATATTAAAGAATTTTGGGAGATTATTTAAGATTTTATAAGATTATAGAACCCAGGAAAAAATTCTAGAAAATAGTTTTAAAAACCCAGAAGATATTAGATGGTTATAGAAGAGTTTAGAAAATTTGATTATGGAACATTTTGAAAGATATTGAAAGATTTCGGAAGATTTAGAGTCAGTCTAGAAAATTTTAGAAAATTTGGGAAAAGTTTTGAAGTTTCTAGAAGATTCTGGAAGACTCTGAATCTCTAAGGTTTTAATATTGTGGCCCGCGTTTTTGAATGTAATAAGTTTCTATTTATTGTAATGCTTGGAAAATGAATTGGAACTTTGAATAAAAAAGGGGAAAATTCTCCAAAATAAGGATTTTAGGATATCTTGAGAAAAAGGGGGGGGGGAAATAGAGGAAAAGGTAGAAAATAGAGGCAAAAAGGAAATAGCCTGCACTGTTAGAAAATTCTTAAAATATCAACTACTTTTCATTTACTGTGATTGAAAATTCATTTACTGGTGATTGAAATTTCATTTACTGTGGTTGAAAATTCATTTAATTTTGGTTGAAAATTGATTCAGTTATGGTGTGAATGAATGAAACTTCAACTAAAGTAATTGAAGTTTTTTCTAACAATGTAAATTGAATGAAACTTCAACTAAAGTATTTGAAGTTTTTTCTAATAGTGTGAAATATCCCAAAATCAAACGAATTAATTAAAATGTCTTCAGTGATTTAAAGACTAAAACATATTTTTCATTTTTTATTAAAACAATTTGCAGTATTTTTATAGGGACGTTCATGTTTTATACATTTGTGGTTTGAATTATTTGAATCGATTTATTCAGCAGTCGAAAAAAAATACTTTAATACTAGAATTTTATAATTTCTTGGAAAATCTGAATGTTTTTTTTATGAAATAGGAATTGATTGTAAATCGCACGACGCTTAATATAAATTGCACGTGCATTGGCTACGAATTTTCGCTTGCTGGTACGATAAGTCTCATCAAATGGAAATTGAGAGAAAATTGGCAGAGATTCTAGACATGTCGTTAAGAAGTAGTTGCAAGTGAAAATGGAAAACAATTCTTTGAAGCTATTTAGAATTAAGAGTAGCCGGGAGGAATGGATCAGAGTCATGTGTACTTTACTTGATTTCTAATGGAAATCGGTGGTGCGTTTCGCATATCCTATAGGCATGCGTATTGAGCTATCGAGCTTTCTATCCGATTCCGATCGAAGACCGGTATCCTATAATCAGTAACGTACCTATATATTCCATTGATACCATGATACATCCAATTTTCCTTAATAAAAAATAGTTTCAAGTGTTTTCCACTTTATTTTATGGAAATACATTTTTATTCGCCGCAAATAAAAATGTATTTTTATTTTCATCAAATCAGGAGAAAATAATAGACTCTGAAACTTTGAAGCCTCTCTACTACTTTTCTTACGCAACTGCATTTTTTAAATTAAATATTTAATTATCAAACTTTTGAAACTTGAGCCTAAACTTGAAATAACGTCTTCAAAATCAGCTTTTCAAGATTTTCGAAGTTCCTGGTTTTCTATGCCATTTTTACAGACCAATTTTTGGTTGGCATTGAGATTTCTGAGTAATTTTAATAACTCTGTTCAATATCTTATATAATGATGCTAAGATGGAGATAGAAAGTGGAAAAGGAAGAGACGAGAAATGAGATTCTGTGGTCACCAGATCTTTCCAGGTAAAATGTACAATGTACATTGTACACTCCTGGATGATTACCCAAGACGAGTGGTCGTTCTGGATTGAATCAACCGGATCAAAGATGCAGACGGCTTGAAAAAGGAAAGGTCGATGCGATGAATGATCTTCAGAATGATTCTGTATCATCAGACACGCGAGTTTATACACCATAATTAAGACACACCTTACAATGTTTGGAGCCAGCTCTTGATGTTAAAGACATTTAAATTTGAAACCTAACTTGGAAAAATTCAGAAGCAACCGAGTTTTAATGTTTCTAACTTTGAAAATTCATATTTGAATGTTTTGGGTGACTTTTTTTAATAGCCCCAAGCTTTTTTCCTCATCAGAAGTCTTAGAAAATCCATTGTTTATTAAATTGAATCAAGAGAAGGTAATCGAAATAGAAATGTAGGTGTAGAATCCTAAAATATCCTGATAGAATTTTAATAGAATTATAATACATCCTGATGATCCAAAAACTAATTTTTTTGTCCACCTTGAGGATTAATCATCAAGATTCTCTCCTCGTTTGATTAATCATTCTCCTTGCCACCGCTTTTGATATTTCAATTTCCAGAAGTCTCTCTCAACATCCTGAAATACCAATTTCGAAACCTGCACACAGTGCATGGCAAACATTTGAATTAGCCTGGAGAGAAGATTCATCATCAAGGACAGTTAATTTTGGAATGGAATTTCTTGAACACTTGGAGCATACTAGATTTCATATAAGAATGCATTAGTCACGCCTTAGAGGCCAGCGTTCATAATACCTTTCATCTACTGATATCATATATGACATACGCATGAGTGTGACAGATTTTCCTACATACTCCCGATGCGGATGGGTGTGAAACACATAAGGGCAAAATAACGAGGAACGTGTTTATCATGATTATGCAGAATTTATTACATAGTAATAAAATTATTATGCCGGAAAGATAGTGCATTAATAGTTACGGTGTTCATAATAAATGCATGTATCATGAAATAAAAATTCCGTTGAGGAATGCTCACCTTGAGTTCTTTGAATTTTTTGAATGCTTTTGAATTCATATTGTATTCTTTGAATTCTCTTGAATTCATTTTGTATTTTTTAAATTCACCTTGAATTCTATGAATATTTTTAAATTCATCTTGAGTTCTTCTGAGTTCACCTTGAATTCTTTGAATTCTTCTGAATTTTTTGAATTCTTTTGAATTATTGACTTCAGGTGTACATCAAAATTAGTAGTAGGTAACGGTTAACCCCTCAGAATAAATTATTATACGATTTTGAAGGAGTTCAATTTTAAACTCTTTACATTTTGGGCAATTCAAATTTTCATTTGTCAAATTTTCAAATTTTTAATGATTCACTTTTGATACTTTAGAAAATTAATCGTAATTAAAAATTTGAAAGTCCACAATTATACAATTTCAAATTGAAAGCAATCAGAAAGATCAAATCTAGGTGAAATTATTCAAAAATTGGAAAATTTAAAGTTTAAGGAATTTAAAATTAGACCGATGATATTGTTACGGAAATTTCCGTACAAATAGGATAAAACACAAAGGAGGGACAGGCTATTGTTACGGAAAATAATAAACTTGTTAATAAACTTGAATTGAATTGAAAATTCCGTAAAAATAGCGTCGGCCCATACTATATTGTGTGCTAATTGTACGGAAATTTCCGTAATACTAGACACTGCTAAAATTAAACTATACAGGAAAGTAATTTTAGACACTAAAATTAAAAAATGTTCAATTCAAAGCGTTCAAAGTTAAATAAAAATTTAGATTGAAATATATTTAAAAAATTGTGCAGTTACATATCGTTCAAAATAGCAGAATTTCAAATTAAAAATGCCTAAAATTGAACAATTTTTAATTCAAAACGTTCCAAATTCAATAATGTTGAATTGAAATTATTTAAAATGAAAGTGCTCCAAATAGAATTAGAATATCGCTGAACTTTTCAATTTTGGAGATATCTAACTTGAAATTTTTCACATTCAAACATTTCAATGCTTAATTTTAAAACTGATGAATTTTAATACCATTAAAATAAAAACTGATCAATTATATTTAATTCAATTAAATTTTTAATTTTAAACTTTAAAGATTCTGAAACCCTTGCTTTTCAAATATTATACAATATAAAGGCTTCTAATTTTATATTGTAAAATTCTAATTTAAAATTTAAAAAATATTTAATCTTTAACGCTTTAATTTGGAAATTTATTAATTATGCATCAAATTGAAAAATTTTCAGTTCAGAACGCTTGGTAGTAAAATTTTTAAGTTTAAAGATCTAAAAATAAAAACTCTTTAATTTTTTGGTCTTCGATTTCGAAAGTATTTAAGTTTAAATGCTTCTCATTTTTAAATTTAGAAATTATCGTTTTGCGTTGAAATGATCAAATCTTGAACATTTCCAGATTTGAAATTGTCCATATTGTTTTTCTTAATTTATTACATTTTGAAGGCAACTTCAAATATTTAATTGGGCACGAAAAAACAGCTCTGGAGAAAACATATTTAATTATACTTTTAAGAATTTAAATATTATTATTGATGGTATTCCTTAATAGGAAAAGACTATTTTTCATGAAAAAAATTTGAAAAATACAAAAATTGTTTAATTAAAAAATTTTATTTTCGACCCAACTTTTTTCCTTATCGCTTCTTACCAAATTTTTAAAAATGATTATTATTTTAATGAAAGATAGCTTATTTTCTCAGGAAAAAGATTTCCTCTGCAACTTAACATACAATTTATAAAAATAAATAAATAAGTTATTATCAAATATTTGTTTATAAAATATTTGTGTTTTCAAAAATTAGTTTTTAATTAAAAATTAAAAAATTATAATTAAAAAATTACAAATAAAAAAATTAATTTGTAAAAATTCGACGAGGTCAGTTTGTAGAGAATCTTTTTCCTGCGAAAATAAGCTGCCATTCATTAAAATAGTCTAATTTTAAAAGCGATAAAAAAGTTTGGTCGAAAATAAAATTTTTTAATAAATAAATTGTGTACTTTTCAAATTTTTTTCATGAAAAGTAATCTTTTCTCCTTTAAACAATTCCATCAATAATAGTTTTACAATTCTTGAAAGTATAATTAATTTTGTTTTCCCGAGATCAATTTTTTCGTTCCCACCCGTAATACCTTAAATCTCAAAATATACAAAAATAATGAATCTTATTAGATTTTATTAATTCAGTCCATATTCAAAGGGAAAAAAGAAGAAATGGGAAAAGGGTAAGTTTCTTGAAAAAGGGGATAAGAAGGGGAAATTTTTGAAAAAGGGAAAAATAGGGGAATAGGGGAAAGACTATGAAGCCTGTTCTTACTAAAAACTTGGACTAGAATGTTATTACTATCTTTATTGAATAAAATATTCTCTATCTAAATATAAAAGGAAAACCTTCTCATAAATTTACATTAACTTCCTCGTGAAAATCAACATACAGATGTATGTTGATTTTGATTTTGATCTGTATTATCTTTTGAATACCAACACTATTTCCTCAACAATGTACCAAACTATAGGCATTCTGGAATTTGCAAATGATCCTTGCATACTTAATCTCGCCAAGGTAGGCGATAAAACGCTGATTATGGTTGCTTACAATTTATTTATATGTACAACACACGTCCTACGTAAACGGAAACACGTATGTCGCGAGACGAGAATGAAAAGGAAGACAAGGTGGTCGTGAAAAAAGAAGAAAATGAAGAGGGTTCTGTCGCATCGTTAAGATTAGTAATGCTCGTGTTATGTTCCATGGCATACAAAATGATGCATTGTTTCGATAGAGCAGATAATGTCGCGTCTATAAATCTGAATTGTATATCTAAACGTTGTAACACCGGGATATTGTTTCACTAGCAAACCATTATCATTATCAATAATTGAATTTGCTAAATGCAATTCACGACTATGAAATTCATACTATTTTTCTAGGTGAAAAAATTCTATAGAATTTATATTCTATAGAAACCTCACAATAATTCTAATCAAATTTTTATAGAGTCCTCAGAAGAATCCTAGTACAATTTCTGTAGAATCCTCACAAGAATCCGACAATACAGAAATCCTATATAAAATTCTGTAGAAATTGGACTAGAATTCTTATAGAATTCTTGTGAAATCTCTATAGTTAAAGTAGAATGTTTCCACTTGGCTTTCCAGTCAACCAAATTCTCAATGTCTTCAATATTCGTTTAATAATATTATTAATCAAACATTAATAAGCTTTTATGCAATAAATTTAGCTTTGAGCTACTTTCAAAGTATTTTCAGTTAATTGTGCCGGAAAATGATAACTTCTTTTTCCAAGTGCCGAATGTTTCCTGTTGCAACCCAGTTTCTCGGCTAAAATTAATGAATCACATTTTTCAGAGGCTAATAGTCAGAGTAAGAACTCGACGTTGATTTGACCGTTTGTTTGCTGATTCGTCGAGGTGAAAAATGAAAGCGGTTACGGGAGTTGACCGCGGTCGGGTAAGTTGCGGTTGGAGAGATTCCTTCTGTTACGAAGCAGCAATCGTGATTGCATCGCGGCCATTACGAGTCATGGGGGGTTTTACGATATCCCGATGGAAGAAGCACAAAAAAGAAGATGAAGAGCAGAAGAAGAAGGCTTCAAGGCTACTCGCAGGTGCTTTTTTCACTTGCCCTTATTTCCTCGGTCGGGCTCTTTCTCCTGCTCATTTTTTTTCTTCACCTCTCATACTCTCTTCTTCTCGACCGTTACTTGTTCACCATAGAATATATAGTTATATCCCATACCAACAAGCTCGACGAACCTTCTCATCGAGGTGGTAACCTTCTTTGCACGACTTTCGAGAACACTGCTCGCGTTTTACGATCAGGGACGACAGAAAAAGAGTTTCACTCTTCAGAAAATTGCACCACTCAAAAACTGAAGTGGAGAAGTTGAAGAAAGAAATGGAGAATAGGGAAGTACAAAAAGCAAAAATGCCAGGAAGAGAATTATGATTTATTCGGAATAGAATACAGACCATTATTATCTATAAGAAGAAACACATCTCAGTTTCTCAGCATCTGTTTCCTTTTCTCAGGACTAATGAACAATCACCAAGAAAATCTAACATCTGATTCTGCTGTCAACATCAACTGAAAATTCATCCAATCATAGTTACATAACAAGTGAAACCGAGAGTTAAATCAACAAAGCTGAGAAATTCTGAGAGAAAACAGAGCACCTCACAATGGCACAGAAAAACTGCAGCTGAGTCTTTCAAACTTTTTTTTCTGGTTTTCATTTCTAAGTGTGTAATCCTGAAGTCCAAATCTTGGATTTCAGACGTAAAAGCTGAATAATAAAATAAAGGATGAAGTTCATCTTGATGTAGAAGATTTGAAATATACATAAAAAGAAGAGATTTTTTGAAAAGTTCAAGCTATAAAACATGTTATACTTTTATATTACGTTGGTATCGACTACAAATCTGCGATCAGAGATCGAAGATCGCGTGGGTTGTCGGAACGATTGTGAAGTTCATTGGTTGCGATTATGCAAACGTAACTTGAACGACCATCTGGTGAAGGCACCACCCCATCCGATCAAACTGGTTCGAATCGTTGTTTGACGAGGTCGTATTTCGACACCTACGCTTTCTCTGCATCTGATCTCGATTTTAGAAAATCTACCCATCGGTAGAAGGATTTCGTTTGCATTCCATTTTAAATTCACAAATGTATGTGGGTGAAATTTAAAAAATCGACTAAAATGTGTCCCGAGAAAATTACGCTCTTATTCTTAAAAATATCCTGTTTTAAAGATAAGGATTTTTTAGCATGCGAGCAACTCTAAAATGTCCTATGCTTACATTTATCCATATGTTGCTAAAATACGTAAAATCTTTCAAATATCTGAAAATGTTATCATAGCCCTTATCCCTGATTATATTTATGGGTCATAATTTCTCAAGGGTGCCAGGCCCAAAAAATGAATTTCTTCGATCGGGCTCTTTACAAAAAGTTTAGTCCTCTTAGATGGCACTTCAAAAAAA
This sequence comes from Euceroptres primus, assembly GCA_037177015.1. Taxonomy (NCBI): domain Eukaryota; kingdom Metazoa; phylum Arthropoda; class Insecta; order Hymenoptera; family Figitidae; genus Euceroptres; species Euceroptres primus. Next base: position 17,492 of record JBAGKK010435887.1, read on the forward strand.
AAAAAGAAAAAAAACATTGATCAGTTGTATCAAAAACTCACCGAGGTAGAGGGGCTGAAATTTTTGTACTTTGCACAAAAAGCCTCTATTTCGGATATAAATATCTTTTTATGAATGGCATATGGGTAATTCTCCACAGACAGGAGACTTTGGTGTCCATGGATTATATTATTAAAATTACTGATTGTATTATTGTAAAACTTGGTACAGATCTTCACTTTAGTACCTCATAATAAGTTCCGTAGTAAAAATTAG
>JBAGKK010435991.1:0-16786 GCA_037177015.1 Euceroptres primus
TATATACTATATTACTATAATATATATATTTATTACTTAAGATTTTTTTAAATTCAGGACTAAATTCTTCAGAGATTGGTGAGAACATATTTTAAAAATTTTTGTTTATTTAATTTTTATGTTAATACAAATAGTGAAATAAATGTCGATTTTTTTAATTTCATTTCTTAACTCCTAGAAAAATTTTTTCTAATACTTGTCGCCGCTTCAATTTAATGCCCAAAAGTATAAGAAAGGAAAAAATATTGTTAACTTGTAAATTTAATTGTTTAAAAAAAAATGTTATTAACAAATCATCGACATTAGGGGTTATTCGTCTTCAAAGAATATTTCTGCTCTGAAATTGCTTTCTTTCTTTGTTAGGATGATACGTGACCATTAAAGTTCAAGATTGGATGTTATTAATTAATTCTATAAACAAATTATATAAACAAATGTACATCGCAGACATTTATAGGCAGAAAGAAATCGTTTTTTCTTCTAGTCTTGTTGTAATTATATTACCAATGATGTTTTCTGAAAAAATTTTGCCATTCATCTACATCTGTTTATAAAATGAACATAAATGTGCACAATAAAATGTGCATTTGTTTATATAATAAACAAGTGCACATTTTAGGCATTTTTAAGCGAAAAGAAATCGCTTTTTCTTCTAATCTTGTTGAAATGATGTTGGCAATGATGTTTTCTAGAAAAATTTTGCCATGCATCACTAATCGTTTATTTTATAAACAAATCAGGTAAATAAATGTACTTTTCAGACATTTATAGGCAGGAAGAAATTGTTTATTCTTTTATTATTTTTTAAATTATATTTCTAATGATGTTTTTTGGTGAAATTTTTTTCTAATCACTATTTGTTCATTTTGTAAACAAACTATATGCACAAATGCACATTTTAGGCGTTTTCAGGCAAAAAGAAATTGCTTTTTCTTCCGGTGTTGTTGAAATTATATTTCCAATGATTTTTCCAGAAAACATTTTGCCGTTTTTGACTATTTGTTCATTTTATAAACAAATTACATGAACAAACTTAAATTATCGATATTTATGGACAAAAAAGAAGCGTTCTTCATCTTTTTTATGTTGAGATAACAGAGAAATAGCGGTATTCTTGCATTTTTATAAAAAAAACACATTGTGTTTTTTAAATAATTTGTTTATAAATTTTACGAATTTCATTTTATCACAAAATTTTGTCAAAGAACACAATTTAATTTTAACAACACTAGAAGAAAGAACGATTTTTTCGGCCTATAAGCGCCTAGAATGTACATTTCTTTACCTAATTTGTTTATAAAATAAACAAATAGTCATGAATAACAAAATTTCATCTAGACTCATCATTGCCAATATAATTGAAAAATAATAAAAGAAAAAACGATTGCTTTCTACCTATAAATGTCTGCAATGTACATTTGTTTATATCATTTGCTCATAAAATAAATATTTTATTTTTGTGATGAATAACAAAATGTGATGAATAACAACATTTCATCTAGACACATCGTTGCCAATATAATTTGAAAAATAATTAAAGAAAAAACGATTTCTTTCTGCCTATAGATGTCTGCAGTGTACATTTGTTTACATAATTTGTTTATAAAGGAAACGATTAGTGATGCAACACAAAATGTTTCCAGAAAGCATCACTGGCAGTATAATTTAAAAAGATTAGAAGAAAAATTGACTTCTTTTCGCTTAAAAACGCGTAAAATGTGAACTTGTTTATATAATTTGTTTATAAACTAAAAAAATATTGATAAATGGCAAAATTATTTCAGAAAACATCAATGGTAGTAAAATTACAAGACTAAAAGAAAGAATATTTCTTTCTGCCAATAAATGGCTACAGTGCACATTTGGTTACATAATTTGTTTATGAAATAAACGATTAGTGATGCATTGCAAAATGTTTCCAGAAAGCATTATAGGCAGTATAATTTAAACAAAATTAGAAGAAAAATTGAAAAAATTTCGCTTAAAAACGCCTTTAATGTGCATTTGTTTATAGAATTTGTTTAGAAAATAAACAAATATTGATGAATAAGCCTGAATTTTTCCAAAAAAAAATCTAAAATCGGTGCATAATTGCGTTCTAAATGTCATTTTGAACCTCGTTTTTTTATTTCACCCCCATGTGCACCCTAATGTGGGGCAAAGTGGAACACTCGTTTTCTTTTTTTAAAAAAGCAATAATCAAGTCTTGATATATCAGATTCCAGGTGTCCAACCTTACCTCAGTGTGTCTCACTTAGCCCCATTTTACAGTAATTGATATCAATATTGTTAAAATATTATGAAAAAAGATTTCGGATTTCGACCTTAAAATTCGAAATCTCCTTACCAAAAACCTTAATTTTTAAATTTTATACTAGTCCTCTTTTTTGTGTACGAGTACGGATTTCAAATATGCTAAACTATTTTGATAGACGCGCTTAAATTCGTAATACCATTGGCTGGCAGTGTTTGTTACTAGCTAAATTTTTAAACCCCTTCTAATTGAGTTTCTAACTATATAATTCGAGTTTTACTTAACTTGTTTCGTACGTATCCTTCCCTATTCGCAAAAACAGATTGGTACTGTAAATTAAGCGTATTAACTCTCTCAAAAGGGAGAATATAAACAGTCGGGTCTGAAAACTCCAGTCTCTAACCTTAAAACCACACTGGAAAAGTTTCTTTTAAGAAACGGGGACGCTTTCTAAGAAACTGGGATGTTTTATAAGAAACTGGGACATTTTATAAGAAACTCGGGCGTTTTCTAAGAAACTGGGTCGTTTTCTAAGAAACTGGACCTTTGCATTAAAAATTTTAGTTATGGATTTGGATTTTATTTTAGCTTTGGATTAAAAAGAAAAATTCCATACAAATAAAGGTCCACCAATTTGTGCATCAAAGGATTAGAAAAGTTTTTGATTCAAAAAAGATTTTCCATAAAAAAGGCACATTTTTGGACAAGGAGCTTTTTCCATAAATTAAATACTTTTTTTAAAAATTAATTTTTATCAAAAAATGTAAACAAATATTCTTTAATTTTAAATCGTACTTTTTAAATCAAGAATAAAAGTTGACCGTCTGATATAAAAATTGCAGAATTCGCTTCTAGAAAGTATTTCGGATTATAAATTGAAAATGGGCCACATTCCGTCGGGTAAAAATATATAAATAGGCCGGAAAAATTTACGTTAAAAAAAGATTCCTTCTTCGTTAATTGGTTTTACTCTTGCGATGGTGACGGTGGTGATGGAGATGATGTTGACGGAGTTGAGATCGCGTTTCCTGGACCGCGGCCACCAGAGTGCGCACCGCCTCCTCGTGACCTTCGAAACTGTCCGCCTTTTTCAACTGGCCCAGGGCGCTGCCCTCACTCCCACTCCTCTTTTTTGGGCCCGGGAAGGTCTCCCAGGAACGCTGCTTCTGCACCAGAGATGAAGCTGATCCCGGTTCGATCAACACTACCAGGGTTTTCCTCGGGTCCTGCGCCGTTCGACCCACCTGGAGACGCCAGTGCGCAGAACTTTAGTGAAACTCTTCATCCCAACGAAAAAAAATTTACTTCACAATCTGTACGTTTTCGAATTTAACTCAGAAAGTCTCAGGGCAACAATTTTGAAAAGCTAAGCTCAAGCGATGCTTTTTGAATTTCGCGCGTTAAGATTTTGGCCGGAGCGCTGCAATCGTCAATCGCGCGAGATTCAAATCAGTACAGTGGTCTGGAATAGGAATTTACTGTTCATAATCGCCCACAAGACGTATTTCTTAACCGATTTTAAAGTTTTTTTCAGAAATTTTCAGCATTAAATTTTTAAGAGAATTGCGGTTTGCGATTTGTTAATTTTTTTTAAAGAGTAACAATATATAAACAAATAAAGTGACAAAATTGGCGATTTCAGCTTTGTGAATTTTTATCCTAAGAAAAAATACAGAACGAATCTCACTATTAGCCGGAATTATTGCACCTGCACTCATCGAATAGATATAATTCTAATAATATTTAACTTAATTATTATAAAAATTTTTATTATTATTAACAATTTATTATAATTCTTAACAATTTTCATAAACAAATTCTTACTAGTGTTTTTTCCCATAGAATAACTTGTTTGTTGCACGCTAGTTGCTAAGATTTTTCACAAGAGTCATAATTTGTAACGGAAAATTGGCATAAGTTAACATTTACTGTTTTTTAAAACATTTTTATAAACAAATTCTCAGTAAATGAGTTTTTCTCATAGCTAAATTGAATTTTCTGACCAAAAGCGATTCACAATTGTCTTAAAAGGTATTTATATACTTCGAGCCTTATCAAAAATAAATAATATAGATTGTTAATAACAATTACATTAAACAAATGTCCCAAACGTCCGTTTCCTCGTAGAAAAAAATTATTTTTTCTTCAATTAATGTTGGAATGGCATTTCTTGCGATGATTAAAGCGAAATTGAATTAAATATAATTTATGTGATTGTTGTAATCAATTTTTATAACAAAACAACAAACACATTGTTATAAACATTTTTATAACAAAATAACAAACAAATTGTTATAAACATTATCATAACAAAATAACAAAAACATTCTTCTAAACATTTTCATAACTAAATAACAAAAACATTGCTACAAATATTTTTATAACAAAATAACAAAATCTTTGTTACAAACATTTTCATAACAAAATAACAAACACAATGTTATAAACATTTATATAACAAAATAAAAAACTAAGATTTATCATTTTTACATACAAAAGAGACTTTTTTAACTGAAATTATCCGACAATAAACTAACAATGATTCGAGGGGGAAACAACTCTGGTAATCCACTGGATCACTTGGTGATCCGAACTGGTAATCCGAGTAATCCGGAGTAATCCAAGTAAATCGGAGCAATCCAAGTAATCCGAAGTAATCCAAGTGATTCGAAGTAATCCAAGTAATCCGGAGTTATCTGAGTAATCCGACATAATCCGAAGTAATCCACAGTAATGCGAAGTAATACGGAGTAATCTAAGTAAATCGGAGTAATCCGAGTGATCCCAAGTAATCCGGAGTATTCCAAGTAAATCGGAGTAATCCGGAGTTATCCGAAGTAATCCGGAGTAATCTAAATAAATCGGAGTAAAACAAATAATCCGGGGTAATCCAAGAAATCCGGCATAATCCGAAAAAATCCGGAGTAATTCAAGTAAATCGGAGTAATTCGAATAATCCGGAGTTATCCGAAGTAATCCGGAGTAATCCAAGTAAATCGGAGTAATCCGGAGTAAACCGAATAATCCGGCGTAATCCAAGTAATCCGGGTAATCCAAATAATCCGGAGTAATCCGAAGTAATCCACAGTAATACGAAGTGATTCGGAGTAATACAAGTAAATCAGCGTAATCCGAGTAATCTCAAGTAATCCGGAGTATTCCAAGTAAATCATAGTAATCCTGAGTTATCCGAAGTAATCCTTCGTAATCCAAGTGAATCGGAGTAATCCGAGTAAGCCGGAGTAATCCGGCATAATCCGGAGTAATCCGGCATAATCCAAGTAAATTAAAGTAATCCGAGTAATCCGGAGTAATCCGCGTCTTCCGAAGTAATCCACAGTAATCCGAAGTAATCCGTAGTAATCCAAAGTAATCAGTAGTAATCAGTAGTAATCCGGAGTAATCCAGAGTAATCCAAATAAATTGGTGTAATCCGAGTAATCCGGGGTAATCCAAGTAAATTCGAGTAGTCCGAGTTATCTGGAGTAATCCGAGTAATCCGAATTAATCTAAATAAATCTGAGTAATCCGAGTAAACCGGAGTAATACGTAGTAATCCGGGGTAATTCCAGTAATGCGGCATAATCCGGAGTAATCCGAAGTAATCCGCAGTAATCCGGAGTAATCCAAGTAAATTAGAGTAATCCGAAGTTATCCGGAGTAATCCAAGTAAATCGGAGTAATCCTGAGTAATCCGGCGTGATCCAACTAAATCGGAGTAATCCGAGTAATTCAGAGTAATCCAATTAAATTGGAGTAATCCGAGTAATCCGGAGTAATTCGAGTAATCCGGAGTAATCCGAGTAATCCGGAGTAATCCGAAGTAATCCGGAGTAATCTGAGTAATCCGGAGTAATCCAAGTAAATCAGAGTAATCTGGAGTAATCCGAATTTTATAACAAAATGTACCGACTCACAGTGAGGAAAAAATCGAATTTTTGGTACAAAAATCAGCCGACTCCTCAAATCTCAACGGATCAAAGCTTTTGTTTTTAAATATTCATGAAGAATCGCACACTTTAACGTAGAGGTGCACGTTTTTTAAATTTGTTTTTTAACTTAACAGTTGCAATTGGTTATATTTGCAATATTTACTTAGCTCCATTCATTAATATTTCTGCAAAAAGGTATAGAATTAGTAAATTTACTTTCGTTGAATAAAAATGTAACTTGTGGATAAATATCCTGAATTTTTTAATTGTTATAAACAAATTAATGCATATAACTATTAACTGATGCATTTTCGGAATTTGAATGCATTATTTGCATAGATTTTGTTATAAAAATGTAAAGAATCAATTTTTAATTGCAAACAAGCACCAAACAACAATAATAGTAAATATTTTAAACAATTTTTATAAACAAATTTAGTTATTTGGCATATCTATGCATCGAAAATGATTTTTTTCGTTGGAATCATTCATTTTAATGTGAAGAACAAGAATGATACACATTCGAGTTCCATGAAACAACATTTGTCATTATTATAAACAATTTTTATAAACCAACTCACTTTTTTTGCATTTATATGCATAGAAAATTTGTATTTTCTGTGGAATTATTCATTTTCTTGTTAGGAACAAGAAGCGTACACATTAGAGTTCCATGAAACAACATTTTCCTTTGTTATAAACAATTTTTATAAACAAGTTCACTTTTTAGGCACTTATATACATAGAAAATTTGTCTTTTCTGCGGAATAATTTCATTTCATCTAAAGAATAGAACTTGTGCATAACTGACTTCTATCCAACAACATTTATCATTGTTATAAACAATTTATTCAAATAAATTCACTTATTTGAGTTTCAGGTTCTCTACTAAACGACAAAATTTCAGCCATGAAAGAGGTTTTTTTTGGCAATATAACCAACATAACGAATAGCAGTGACACTATAATAAGTTAATTTGTTGGTAAAAGTTGTTTATAACAATGATAAATGTTGTTCGATGTAAGTCGGTTGTGCACAAGTTCTATTCTTCAGATATAAGGAAATGATTCCACAGAAAAACAAAATTTTCTATGCATGTAAATTCCAAAAAAGTGAATTTGTTTATAAAAATTGTTTATAACAATGACAAATGTTGTTTCATAAACGTCTCATGTGTACCATTTTTGTTCTTTACATGAAAACGAATGATTCCACAGAAAAGAAAAATTTTCGTTGCATCGATTTGCCAAAAAAGTGAATTTGTTTATAAAAATTGTTTATAACAATGACAAATTTCGTTTCATGGGACTCTAATGAGTACCATTCTTGTTCCTAACATGAAAATGAATGATTCCACGGAAAAGAAGAATTTTCGATGCATAGATATGCCAAATAAGTGAATTTGCTTATAAAAATTGTTTAAACTATTAACTATTATTGTTTTTTGGTGCTTTTTCGCAATTAGAAATTGATTCTAAACATTTTTATAACAAAATCTATGTAAGTAATACATTCGAATTTCGAAAATGCAGCAGTTAACAGTTAAATGCATTAATTTGTTTATAACAATTAACAAAATACAGGATATTTATCTACGAGTTATATTTTTATTCAATAAAAGTAAATTTACTAATTCTATACCTTTTTGCAGAAATATCAATGAATGGGGCTAAGTAAATATCGCAAATATAACCAATTGCAATTTTTAAGTTAAATAACAAATTATTAAATAACAAATGAAATAAATGTGCACCTCTGCAATAGAGTGTACGATCCTTCGTGAGTATTTTTAAAAAAAGCTCTGATCCGTTATGATTTGAGGAGTCAGCTGATTTTTGTCCCAAAAAAGTGCTTTTTTGACACAGTGTGCGTAAAATGCGTTTTTACATGCCCATATTAGTGCGTAAAACGGCTTATGACATACCCACTAATATGGGTGTGTTAAAAACGCATTTTACGCATACTGTATCAAAAAATATCGTGTACAACTCGTGCGTACGGTTTTACCCACTTGTGGTGATCGCGTGTGTAAAACCGCATTTTACGCACGAGAATCACCGAAAATGTGAAAAATACTAGGGTCTTAAAATGGTCAACTTTTTGTCAATCACCCGTATATTGAAGTAAAATGGGTGCCTTTTTTCTCGTCAGAGTGGATTACAAGTATATAAATACTCTTAATTGTTAATTAAATCACCTGTAGACTTAAATACACTAAAATATTTCATGGCAAAGATTAGTCTTTTTCCGGCAGTTTGGGAAAAGTCCTAAATGGTAAAGATCTTTGTCATCGACAGTCAAGGGGTTAAGATAAAAATTCACAAAACTGACCTGGCCAATTTTGTCACTTTATTTGCTTATATATTATCGCTCTGTGAAAAAAATTAACAAATCCCAAACCACAATTTTCTTAAAAATTTAATGCTCAGCATATCTTTTAAAAAACTTTAAAACCGGTTAAGAAATACGACCTGTGGGCCATTATGAACAGTAAATTCCTATTCCAGACCACTGTGCAGAGGTGTAAAGCAGGAATTCACTGTTCAAAAACCTATACAGTCGTCAGTTTTCATCCGATTGTGTGGGTGGAAGAATTAATGTAATTTTGTTTCATTTGTGATTCATATCCAGATTTGGAATTTTTTTTGAGTATCCAAATTGTTGTGAGTGTCGAATTTTCGTGTGGATGAAAACTTTCACTGAAATTTTTCACAAGCGCATCCCGTGAACTTACCGATGCATCAGCGATGCTGGTTTCGGAACCAGTGATGCTGAGGCTGTCACAACTGGCACGTCTTCGTCTTCTGGCGTTGCCGTCTTCCCTGGAATAAAAAAGCTCCTCGGAGTCGCTCACTGGATAAACTTTCGGGCTCTTTCGAGAACATTTCTTCTTCTCATCTGGAGGCACTGGATGAACTTGAGCTTGGACTCGTTTCTTGGCTTCGCCTAGAGTCGAGGCCTCGGAGATCCTCTGATATTCACACTCGTCTGCTGGAATGAGAAATTTTTCAGTTATACAGACAGTTTTGCTCCTCATTCTCTACTCATGAAAACTTTGGGCTTTGCGAAAGAAAAATAAATAATAACCATGGTTACCACACTGCTGATTCTGTTGTTGCTGATCGCCTCTGTCTCCTCTTTCCGGCTGATCAAGACCTTCAGCGGAATTATCACCAGTACTTCCTTTCAAAGACCGATAAAACGATCGAACTTTCGAGTGTCCCGGAGGAGTTTTCGGCTTCTGGTTTTCGGGAGACTTTCTCGAATGCCGAGTTTGACTCCGATCACGTCCTTCCTCTCTTCCTGGTGATTTTTTCCTGTCCTCCTTTGTCCTTGCTTTATCAATCAATTGACTTAGCACCCCTCGTTTTCCATCCGGCTTTGCCGATCCGTAGACGACGATGTTGCCACTTGCATCCAAGATCGCTCCCATTCCTCCTGATGGTGTTCGACACCGGGATGGAACTTCTTTAGACTCTGAAATTGATAGTTTTTTTAATAGGACGCTTCCCTGCTGCAAATAAGTATTGAAAATGTGTGGAATTTTGTGGACTTTCTATCATGGGTCATATGAAATTGAATCAAATTTTATACATTCAGGGAAAATGTAATAAAAATCTATTGTAAATTTGAAATTTATAATAAAATTCTATTAGAAATCCTATCGAATCACTTCGGATAGAAATGATTATTCACTATGATAGACTTTCTATCAAACAGGTTTGACAAAAATGTAAAGAAAATCCTATCCACTTCTGGAACTAAACGGATTGAAACTTATTGAAATTTTTTTCTATCAAACCCTAACCAACCTTTCCAGCAGGATTCATCAAAGTAATTTGTAATCCATCACCTTTCATGTATAAAGCATTATCGGCGGAGGGAGCAGAGCCTCGAGGATGTCGGCATTCTTTAGTAGGGGCTGGAGTTTGAGGCTGAGGAGGTTCCTGCATTTGCAGTCGAGTCAGATGTTCGAGGAGAGCCTGAAGATGCTGATGACCTGCAGCATCTGCTGCAGCTGCATTAATATCTCCTGCACTCATCCCGGAAGAGAAAGACTTCACAAAGGGTTCAAGTTGCTGAGCCATCGTCATTAGCTGCTTCACTTCACTCCTCAGCGAGAGAATGTCGTTCATCTAGAAAACAAGAGTTTGCAAATGAGCAAAAAAGTTTCCATCGAGCAAAGTATTTAATTTAATCAAACTGTTGGTTTCAGAATGACCTGGGAATTGAAGATCTCCTTCTCGAAGTGTATTCTACAGAGCTGCTCCTCCCAAAGAGTATCAAAGACGCCCTGGAGGCGCTCCAATTCGGTTAGATGATGGTCCAACTGTTGCTCAAGAATTCTACAGTCCCTGGCGATGTTTTCGTGTCTAGATCCCACGGGTGGAGTGTTTGCCCTTCGAAGAAGAGCAACGTCTCGATGAAGTTCTCCTAATCTTTCTTTTACAGTTATTAACTGTTGGCTCAATTCCTTTAGCTGTGAGTCGAAGGTTCGACAGTGATTGGAGAAAGGTCCTGATGCATCAGTCGAAGTCTTTGTAGATTGCTGCAGCCTCGAGGGTTTGATATTCTGAAGGTAAAGTACTTCATTTCAATTTGTTGCAGTAAGTAGGAATTTGATTGCAGTAGCAATCACAGGAATTTGTTTAGGCAGAACCTCCAAATCTCAATCCACGTCTTGGTAGTACTAATAAGAAAATACCGAGGCCCGAACTGAGATATGGAAGTTTTGTTCTAACTCAAAGGATTTAAGTATTTCTTCAGACTTCACCTGAATAAACTGCGACTCCTGCGTCATACTATGATTCAGATCGTACACCGAGTCCTTCTGCGGCTGGCCCTGACCCACATAATGCTGCAGCGCCCTGGCGAATTCATTCTTATAATTAATCTTAAGATGAGCAGCAAGCATCGGTGGTTTCGAGGGATGACCAAGCTGGGCAACTCTTCCTAGTCTCTCCAACATGGGATGAGCCAACTCCAGAAACTGGTACTTGGTTGCTCCACTCGTGAAGGCTGTACACAGCATCAGGTGCAACTGAAGAACAGGAAGTGCACTTCCTAGGTTGAGAAGTTGCGCCCGGACCATTCGTTCCTTGGATTCAAATTGACGCTGAAGATCCGACAAAACCGAATTGTGCGTCTTGTTGATTGCATCCTGCATCCCTTGGCAGTAGGCGTTCAGACTTCGTTTCTCGGATTCGAGGCTGTGGCGGAGCTCATCAAGCTGGGATTTCAAGGCCAATACTCCATCCTTCACTCCAACTTGAATCTCGCAAATGGAGTTGGCGGCTCGCTCTATCTTCTTGGAGGCTTGTTGCCAGGCTAGGTCGATATCCACACAGTGGAGGCGGGAGTCTGGCGGCGTTTCCCGAAAACAGGTTGCACAAAGCATGCATTTTGCACTTTGGCTGTACATTATGTATTGTTCTCCATGGGTGGAACATCGACGTTGGGTGTCTTTTGCACATTTGCTCATGTGAACCACCTCGTGAGTTGAGAACATCTTCGCCCGATGCGTGTGTTCCCGACAATGGTTGCACAGTGCTTGACCTAATGGCAATATTAATAATTTTTTTAAAATTCCATATTTCCTTATTCTTATTTTTTAAAGGAAGAAGAGCAGGGTTTGTGGTTTTATGTAAATCCGGATGTTTGAGAAAGACTGGAATGTACTCATGGTACTTGAATGCAAAAGTTTCACCAATAACGTTATAGCTATATCTATTTTTTATCGATTATCGAATAAGAAATTCAGGACACACCGCAAGTCGTGCAGAAGAACATGGTAGACTTGTCTCTCTTGTCGCAGTTGGCACAGGGAGGATTCTCTGAATTCGCGAGTTCCACCAACTGCCGCATTAGTTGATCCGATGGGGGAAGTTGAGAACCTTCTTTCAGCATTGTTACTTGCCTACAGATTCATTAACATAGGTTAATTTAACCTCTTCACTTTTTTTCAGGAAAATGACTAAAAATCTAGAAACTGAGGGAAATCATAATGATTACAATGCGATTTCTAATATTTTACTTTATAATATTCTAATTTTATTCTAATATTCTAACTCTAATATTTTAAATTATACTTGAACATATTAAGCACTTAATTTAAATAGCTGTGAGGATAAAAACAATCATGCAAGCAACAGTAAAATAAATGCACCATGTAAAAAAGAATACAATATACAAATAATTGATAATTGAGTGGTTAGGTGCAAAAACAACCTACTTGTATTTTCAGATGTCACTTGTTTTTTATTTGTTTTGTACATAACTTCATAAAGAACAAACGAAAAACAAGTGACTTCTGAAAATATAAATAGGTTCTTCCTGCACCCAACCGCTCAATTGTTCACATAACATTCATAATTTTAAAAAATACAAAATAAGGCGAATTTAAAAATAAAATTCAATTTTCAGGCAAACAGATTCCAGATAAAAACATCCAATTCTCAGGAGAGAAGAGCAGCCGTCAAAAACAAACATGAGATCCAGGATGCTCAGACGATTCCAGGAAAATGATTCTTCCAAGATTTTTTTTCACTGTTCGAACGTAACAATCATCGCCTTTTGGCGAATAAATCGACTGTTCCGAAGAAAATTATTTTAGCAAAGGTTTCCGACTACAGAATGTATTAACTATATTCTACTTCGCTTGAGTAGAGTACCTCCATTTACTAATCCACTGAGACATGACACTCTAGGGAAGGAGAATATAGTTGATACACTCTGTTTTCGGAAATCTTTTTTAAGTCAGTTTTCTTCGAGTCAGTCGGAATATAAATTGACCAAAATAATGAAACAATTAGCGAGTAAAATAAATGTACCATATACAAAAAAATACAATATACAAATAATTGATAATTGAGCGGTTAGGTGCAAAAAAAACCTACTTGGATTTTCAGATGACACTTGATTTTTATTTGTTTTGTACATAACTTCATGCAGAACAAACGAAGTACAAGTGAATTCTGAAAATACAAATAAGTTCTTCCTGTACCCAAACGCTCAATTGTTTACCAAATAAGAATGATCTACTAAAACACAGCAGTGTACCGTTCATATAACATTCATGATTTTTAAAAATACAAAATAAGGCGAATTTAAAAATAAAATTTAATTTTCAGGCAAACAGATTCCAAATAAAAACATCCAATTCTCAGGAGAGAAGAGCAGCCGTCAAAAACAAACATGAGATCCAGGATGCTCAAACGATTCCAGGAAAATGATTCTTCGAAGATTTTTTTTCACTGTTCGAACGTAACAATCATCGCCTTTTGGTGAATAAATACAAATTGACCAAACTAATGAGACAATTATGGAGTAAAATAAATGCACCATATACAAAAAAATACAATATACAAATATTTGATAATTGAGCGGTTAGATGCAAAAAAACCACTTGTATTTTCAGATGTCACTTGTTTTTCATTTGTTTTGTACATAACTTCATGAAGAACAAACGAAAAACAAGTGACTTCTGAAAATACAATAGGTTCTTCCTGCACCCAACCGGTCAATTGTTCAACAAATAAGAATGATCTACTAAAACACAGCAGTGTACCATTCACATAACATTCATGATTTTAAAAAATATAAAATAAGGCGAATTTAAAAATAAAATTTAATTTTCAGGCAAACAGATTCCAGATAAAAACATCCAATTCTCAGGAGAGAAGAGCAACCGTCAAGAACAAACATGCGTTCCAAGATGCTCAAGCGATTCCAGTAAAATGATTATTTGAAAATTTTTTTCACTGTTCGAACGTAACAATCATCGCCTTTTGGCGAGTAAATATAAATTGAACAAAATAACGAAGAAATTAGCGAGAACCTATTCTCGGTAATTCCGAAAAATTCTCAATTCCGAGAAACTCACGCGCAAATTGGACAGGAGATTTTGCTGTCTACATTCTGTCCACGTAGGCATCGGGCGCAGAAGGTGTGGAAGCAAGAGAGAAGGCAGGGCTCTCGATAATAATCGTGGCATATGCCGCAGATTAAGGGATTCCTAAGGCTAGATATCCCGGTGGACGGACCGTCATTCTCGCCGACGACCCCGTCGGTCGCGACCGAGCCGGAGTTGGCCATCGTTCTCGACGGTGGCCTATCGACGAAAGCACCCACCCTGGTCTCCGTGTCGCGACCTAAACCGCGGGTTCGCGGCTCTTAGGAGAGCGACGCGAGGTCGCCGAGAAAAACGGGACGAGAGAGGCTTCGAGCCCCGACGCTGACGACGGTCCACTGGCCGCTCTCCGCGCAGAGGAAAAAGTTCCGCCGCCCTTATCGGCCCGTCATTCTGACGTTGCGATAACGACCACGACTGGGCCACAAACCTCTTCCACTCCACCCCTCAATCCCACCTCTCCACCTCCCTTACCCTTTAGCCACCGCGCAATAGTAAGCATCAACTCTCGACGCCCCCCCTTCTACCCCCCGATGACGAAGTCACCTCCGCGCCCTATTCCGTATTTCCACTTCCTCCCCAGGCTTTTCGTCGGTGCTTTCTGGCGACATGCGCCTGAAAATCCAACTCCTCTGTTGAGATTCGAGGGGCAACGCGCGCATCAACCCCAAGAATCTCTAGAGGGTGGCGAGGATTTTCAGAATGCAATGCCGAATTATTTGGAGGCTATTCCTGGCTTTGCATCCCAGCAAAAAGAAATTTATTGAAAAGAATTCAGAGAGAATCTTCTGAATCCCGTTATGCAGTAAACGCGAATTGGTGCTCAAGGCCATAATTCTTTGCAATTCGACAGAGCGGAATTGGAATTCTCAATCTGAATAAGTGAGAATTCGAAGCATGAGCCGACGAACTCGGTCAATTCTTTTGAATCCATGAGCTCGAATTCGATTGAATGACTGTTTATTTCACTTTAATTCTGCTCATAACCAAGTGTAAATAAAGACATGAGAATGAAAACTCGGTAAAGAACATTTACAGTTGGCCCCTAAATTTTGTTATTTTAACTATAAGTTGGGGGGCCAACTTCAAATGGTCTTTAACGAGTTATCATTCTCATGTCTTCAATTTGATTTTTTTTTAAATTCCGAAATAAGGAATGGAATAAATTCGAGCCTTTTAATGCAATCCGAAGGAAGATTGAATTTTTTGAAATCGGCTAAGCAAAATTAACTTCAAGTGTATTCAAATTTATTCCTATAATTTTGTTACAGAATTTCACATCGAAAAAGTTATGTTTTAAAAATTGTAGTTTACTAATTCTTATTAAAGTACTTAGAGGCGTTTCTAATATCAATTTGAGGAAATTAGAACTCAAAAATTTTTAAGTTCCAAAAATTTCCGAACTCCAAGCCCCAGCTGGTCTAAGGCCCCAGCATATAAATTTAGGCCATTGCACAATGAAACAGGGAAAGGACACAAAGTCATGCTGTTCTTCTTTATCCCAGCGCTTTATCTCTTTCTTGCTTCATTTCCGCTGTTTCCGCGGCACCGGCGTGATTATGCTAGGCCTTAAGGCGTCGTGTCAGTCACATTTTGGAACTTTAACGAATAATTCTAGCATACACATACTAAAAATTTCTGTTGTTCGTTTAATCTTAGTAAAAGAAAAGAATTGATACGTTATTATGAAAATTTTGTTAACTGAAAATTCGGCGAAATCAAAATTCGGTAAGATAAAAATTTGGTAAGATGAAAATTCGGGGATCTGAAAATTCGGTAAGATGCAAATTCGGTAATCTGAAAATTCGGTTAAATAAAAATTCGGGAATCTGAACATTCGGTAAACTGAAAATTCAGTAAGATACAAATTCGATAAACTGAAAATTTTGTGAAATCTAAATTTAACTTGAAAATTCGGTAAAATCCAAATTGGGGAATCTGAAAGTTCGGTAATATGAAAATTCGGTAAGATTCGTGAATCTGAAAATTTGGCAGGATGCAAATTCGGTGAACTGAAAATTCAGTAAAATAATAATTCTGGAATGTGAAAATTGAGTAAAATGAAAATGCGATAAGATGAAAATTACGTAATTTGAAAATTCGTTAAATAAGAATTCGGGAATCCAAAAATTCGGAAAGATGCCAATTTGCCTTTCCTAAGTGATTATTATTGACCGTTGTTAAGGGATCGTTATTGATCGTTTCCAGAGATAATGATTTGCCTCTTCTAAGTGATTATTATTGACCGTTGTTAAGGAATTGTTATTGACCGTTTCTAGGAATTATTTATCTTTTCTAAGTGATTATTATTGACCGATGTTAAAGGATCGTTATTGACCATTTCTAGGAATTATGTGTCTTTTTTAAGTGATTATTATTGACCGTTTTTAAGGGATCGTTATTGACCGTTTCGACGGATTGTTATTTGCCTTTTTTATGTGATTATTATTGATCGTTGTTAAGGGATCGTTATTGACCGTTTCAAGGGATTGTTATTTGCCTTTTCTAAGTAATTATTATTGACCGTTGTTAAGGGATCGTTATTGTCCGTTTCTAGGAATTATTTGCCTTTTCTAAGTGATTATTTTTTACCGTTGTTAAGTGATTATTATTGACCGTTGTTAAGTGATTATTATTGACCGTTGTTAAGTGATTATTATTGACCGTTGTTAAGTGATTATTATTGACCGT
>JBAGKK010436094.1:0-17743 GCA_037177015.1 Euceroptres primus
TTTTTCCGAGAAACAATATTATCAAAACTGTCACTTAAAAATAGGGTTCTTGAATATCTTTTAAAATTTTGATTTTTACATTTTGTACAACTGATGAACTCTGTAAATTCTGTATTATTTTTAACATAATTGTACTCAAAGTTTGAATGAAAATCCCGTAAGGTTCCACTGCTTCAATAGGTGGGTTTGTTTTCTTTTTTTTTTAACGGTACTAAAAATGCTGTTTATACAGTAATTAATTAAAATAAATGGACAGAAAGGATATAATTTCAATTAAATATTTGTACATTTTCAAATATTTCAAAACTTCAGAAATGACGTTTACGATTTTATTGTATTTTACATCTGAAATACTAGACGTCAAAGTAATAGCTAGTCTTTTTACATAGTTGAAATACAAGATTCAAGATTATCGTTTGTTTTCGCTTGATTCTTGATTTTATTGACTGAAATGTCAAGACGGGATTCATTTCTTGTCTTGAAGTTCAATACAAATTATTGAAATTGACTTTTTCTTGTCTTGTATCGCTTGAATGCATCACTATTGTCCAGTCTAGCCGCCTCCTGCTCCTTTCTCGATGTCTGTGCAAAATTTGGTCCAGCTTTCTTGCTTTGCCTTACGTATTGCACCCCTGTATTCATCCCTCATCATCGTGAAAGAGATCCATAGTTTATTCGTTTTGCCCTTTATGGCACGACTAAACCTCTCTTTGGTTTTCCTGTGAAGCTCTTCGAGTTTCCCGTTCCACCAGCATGTTTTCCCAGCCTTTCGGACTCTTGTGGGTCGAGAATTACTCTCATAAGTAGTTTTGATGGCCTCCGTGAAAATCTTGACTACCATCTCCAGGGTGTCCACGTCTCTAATTGGCCTGGGCACCTCCAACTCAACCCCTCCAGTTCCGTGGAATACTGGTTCTAGTCCGTTCTTCTTGGATTTTTGACCCATTTAGGGCCCGCAGGTACACTGGCTTCCAACTCGAACTCTATCTGTGAGTGATCCGAGAGAGTGGGTTCGTCTGAGACTCTCCACCTCTTAACCTTATCTCTAAAACTACCGGTACAGAGAGTAATGTCAATGACTTCCTCCCTGACTGAGTTTTGAAACGTCGGGGTATTCTCCGTATTAAGGATATCTAAATCACTAGTGATTAGGTATTCCAATAGATCATTACCTCTTGAGTTGATGTCCGTGCTGCCACACAAAGTATGGTGGAAGTTAGCATCGCACCCCAGCCGAAGGAGAAGACCCCTTATTTTACAATATTCCACCAGTGTACGTACCTACTCTGGTGGGTTGGTGTCGCTGTTATATGGAAAGTAAGCCGATCCCATGACTAGCTTCCCTATACCTTTAAGATTCGTGGCTATCACCATCAGGTCTCTCGAACATAGCTCCAGCAGCGGGACGACGTTGACTCCCTTCGTTAGTATGCAGGCCCTTGGATTGGCCGCCTTGGGGTCCCTGTAACAAAAACCAGCCCCCCCCCTAAACCCCTTATAGTATCTCGAACTAACCACGGTTCCTGAATTAGCGAGATTCCTGTGTGCCTCACAGCCATGCCCCTCTGCAGAACCGCAGAGGCACCTTTGCTGTGATGCAAGTTGATTTGGGTGATGGATAGACCTGGAGCAATCATTCAAGTCTACCCCCCATCTTCCGTCACAACAGGCTCCTCCTGTGACGGGTTGAATCCCTCCATCCGCCGAAGGACCACAGACGGATCTTTCCGCTTACCTGGGAACCATGCCGTAGTCCTTACCATCTTCTGGAGCAACTCAACCCCACCAAGTTTAAGGTCTGCACCTTCCCAGGGCTTAATCTCGGCCATTATATTTTGTAGCCAAGCCTTAGCCGCTGCGACAAATACGAAAACCCCTCCCCTACAGAAGGAGGTCTTGAATTTTGGCCATTGTTCTGGGGACACTATTTCTAGTGCCCTCCAGGTAGTCTCCCTGAAGAACTCAAACTGCTGTGCCATACGCAGAGAGTCCGGGTAGCTTGAATCCGCCACCACCTTCGTCAGGGGGTTAGTCCTCTAGGCAGCTGTCAGGCCATCCCCCGACGACTCCTGTTCGCCGACTACTGGGTAGACTTATGCCTTTTTGTAGGCTTAGCCCCCATCGGTGGGGTGCCTTGCGAGCCTCGCCCTCTCTTCTGGGCTTCAGAACTGGTTGTCGACGTTGTAGTTGTCGACGTTTCGGACCCCGCAGCTGCTCTCCTAGCCTGCTGTGCCTGCCTCCTCAGTTTTCTTTTCAGGGAACTATTGAGACCTTTCTTCTTATTGGGGTACCTATTGGCCTCCTCTGCTTCCATGTCCTCACTCAGAGGGAGTTGAGGGCACAGCCACCACCTGAGTTTGGCTTGTCGGAGAGACAGATCGGGAGGAAAGAGTTAAGTTAGACCCGTTCGGGACCAACCTCTCTCTCTCTTCCGCCACCTCCCTTCCTCCTACTTCTTCTTTAGTATTTTCTAGATGGTCCATAAAGATTCCACGAGAAGCTAGGGAAATAAAAGGTCCGCCCCTGCAGAGCCCCGCATACAGGGGTAAGACTAATTCTTGGGGAGGTAGCTCTATATTAAAATAATAATAATTACAGATAACTTTTTAGAGATAACATTTTCTCTTATAATTGATGTTAAAATCTTTTAAATGCAGCACAAAAACTTGATTCTGTCATCGATTGAGCTGCAAAATCGAAAATAATAGAAATGAGGTTAGGTTTTTAACAGGCATCCTTATATTTTATACAAATATATTTCAAAAACTATCAATTATTGTGAAATATTATTTCAACTTAAATTTTTAAAAAATAAATAATAAAAAAAGAAACAAATACCCGACTGCAAAAAACTGAAAAATTAGCACATAGCATAACTTGCTGAACCAGCCGAATTGTACCATCGATCTTCGAATTTTCATATATCACCTTCGAACTAATTAACGAAAGCACAAAATTGCATTTATGAAACAAATTCCTTTTACCACTTAAATTTTGAAGAAAAATGCGAAAAATGGAGAATTTTTTATTTCTTTTAAACTATTGAACTGATACAAAGTTTGGAGGCTTAACCAATTTTTTAAAATGCACCCACATATTTAAACATTTTTCAATGCTTGTACAGAGGTATAAAATTCCACCCTTATCTTCGGTAAAGTAGAAGTCCTTCGGAATCTTATATACTAGGAGATTATTATTTTTATCCCCATTATCATATTGAAAAATATACTTCAAGTGAGTTGTACATATTATCCCCACCATGCGCGAATAGCCCCACTCTACGGTACTTTTAATTTATTTTTCCATCCACTGTAGAGGACGATGAAAAGGGAACTTTTATTGATAAATCATCGAGATAAAGGATTCTGGAGGGTTCTAAATTCATTAATGAAAGTTTCTTCAATGACATGACCAACTGTTAAATCATGCTTGTTCTAAAGGACAGGTGTGGTTTCTGCGGTTCTATTGTAAATCCAATAGTCATTGCGAATAGTTACAGTTGGCTTTATTTGTCTACAAACTGTGGGCATAATGAGCTTTATACATAATTAAATAATGTTCACTAAAAAGATCACAAGGTGTACTTTTACCACAATAAAATAATGTATATAAATGCTTCTTAATTTATACTAGTTTCATTCTCAAAAGATGTACGAATAATTTTCGACAATCTTACCACTCCAGAAACACAAAAATAGAGGAAAAAATTATAAGACAGCCAACCACTTCTCATTCCTTTCTTTCGCCTTTTTTATAAATATTTATAACACACAGAAACCAATTAATCATTGTAAATGTAACAAACTAAAAGAAAAACAATTATTAATGAAAGAATGTGAATGTAGTTCTAATTTTTTTTCTTATTTTTATGATTAGACAACTAAGAACCATTCGTAATTGAAAAATGAATTTTCTGAACAGTACCAAAGTCTGGGGCTTGATGTCTCTGTATAAAATATTTGTCTGAGCTCTCCTTTCAATGATTATATAATTAGTCTTTGCATATGTGACTCTTATTCTTATGTTTTTGAGGTGATAAGAAAATGTGTCAAAAACTAAACCTAGAAATTCCAAAATGTACACAGACACGTAATAATGTATCTTTTCTCCCTCTTTTATCGTTGACGTACCTCTGTCTCTAAAGAGCCGGAAAGTCAGAGTTAGGCAATTTGCAGTTCATGTCTGAGTCCTATTTTGTATTGATTATATAATTAGTCTTTGCATGGGATGACTCTTTGAGAAGCTTGAATTCCTAGTCTAAGAAATGAAAACAATAATTTATGACTAAAAGATAACTCGCTAATTAAGTAAGAATTTTTTTGTTTGGTGTTAAAATATAAAAAGATAAAGACTTTTTTCTGAATTTCATCATTATTAAAATAAAGTAAACATTTATAACATAAACAACTTTCTAATTGATAATCTACAAATGGTGTATAATCAAAAAAATCAATTTCACCATTTCTCGAGTACTCTGTCATCTAGAAATGGAGGTTTGGCAAAAATTCGCTCCAATTGACCGATGTTTTATTTTTAAATGTACTAAATTAACTTTTTTTCAAATAAAGTAAGTATTTGCAAAAAGTTTAATTCTTCTCAATCACTACAGTGTCATTTAAATATATGAAGAACGAGTTGGAAATAGCAAAATTTGTCCTTTTAACATTATGATCCAACCAACCTGAAATATTAAGCAAATGGTGAACTGATGGGAATTTCGTGAGGGATTCTATTACAATAATTAATTAATTAACTAAATTCAGTATTAATTTCTTATCCTAAAACATGAGGCTTTTTAGAATGTAAAGCTGGAAGTACTATCATTATTATAGAATTGATTTTATTGTTATTTTTATTATAATTCACTATTTATCATAAAAAAATATCTGGCTGTCGTCGACAATTATATTATTGGTGCAGCCTCGGCAATTGATGTCTTTATCCTACGTCCTTCATATCGTTTTTGAAAAGTCGACGTAGATTCGTAAAAGTTGAGATTCTCTCAAAGAGCCCGAAAATTGAAAGGAAAAAGGCGAAGCCCATTGCTTATGCAGGATGAGCTTCCAATTTGCCTAGTAATCATGACTTTCGGTCATAACTCGTGGCCATAAGCTACCTGAGTGGAAGCTTCGAAAATGAATGGTTTTCGGCTGCTGACTGTTAGAAAACCCCAGGGACCAGACTTCGATTGGCTGCATAGCCTAGAATATAGATGTATCCCTACGCCTGAAAGGTGAGGCACTTTGTTCAACGTGAAAAAAAAGAGTGGAAACGGCTAGAAAGAAAAAGGCGAGAAAACGAAGGGATTGCTCGGGGATTACCTGTCGATCTAAACGTACGATTTATAGTTCTCCTCTCGTTAGGTATATTTCGTCTCAGATTTTCATTTATTTCTAGTCTTTAGAAAATTACTTTCGGCACTCCGTTTTACAATTTAGAATCTCTGAGGGGAAGGGGAAATTGTGTCAGTCCGTTTTAATAAAATATGACTTGAAGATATGATATTTCTCTAAGAATTAATTAGGTCGAACTGATTCTTTGTTTTATATCTTTTCGGTCTGGTACACCGTTTTCCTCGACATTCTTCTTTCTCCTCAATATCCTTTTTTGTGTCAAGCAATAAAGCCAAGAATGAAAATGACGAGAAAATCTCCAAAGCTCAGAAAAATACCAAAGATCTGGGGAATTCGCTTGCGACTTTGAGAGCTTTCTTGTTGGGTCGACCGGTCTTGACTTTTCCGCAGGGTAAATGCTCTAACAGAACTTTGTGACCATTCACTGAGTAAGGAAAACATTTGCCGCAGTCGTGTAGTTGTAGACGGAGCGCACAGCTTGCAGTTTCTTTTATCTCTCTCCCTCCCCCCTTCTCTCTCTCTCTCTCTCTCTCTCTCTCTCTCTTCCTTTTCCGAGTAATGCATTTCACTGTGAACCCAGAATAAGAATGCCGCACATCCTTGTGCTAATCCAGTTTAGCATGGGTTGTGCGGATAAGATCTTTTTGAACTGAAATAATAATCAAAACCAGATTCGAAATTTTCCAGTTGCCGATGCTGTATTTTCTATTCTACAATCTGATCAAGATGACGCACTCGGCGCCACTCGGATCGTTTCTCTAGTCCCATTGTACGTGTAGTCGCTTTAGTTGATTTAGGTTCCTCGAGAATTGAAATGTTCAATTGAGACAGTCGTTCAAGAACAGATTTCAAACAGGTCGATAGTGCAATTCGAGAAGCTTTATCAAACAACGATAAACCCTCAACAAGGATTCAGATCACTTATTTAGTGTTTGATTTCGTGGCTTAGCTTTGATGAATTTGAGATGATGTCCTCACTAGAGGTCGCATAATTCAATGTATTTACTAGCCATTTAGGGAATTACAAACTATATCAGAGTAACAAAGCAGAATATATTTTAATAATGATAATATTTGTCTATTCACACATTAATTCATAATATGCATGTAGGCTTCAATATACCGCAGTTCATGCTTCATGGAAATAGGATTGTCGTACGGGAGCACAGTTTCACAGTTTCACTCAAGGATATTTGTAGCCATAGCTCAGTTATATATGTTCCCGTTCCGACATAAACGTAACCTGTGTGCAACCAACTCGGCAATGGAAATTCTCATGTAGAGAGAGAGAAAGAGAGAGACAGAGAGGGGGGGGGGGGCATTCACTTAACTCGTAATTCCCAGATCGATTCAACACTTCTGAGACAATTAAAATTATTGAGTATCAATATATTATTGAACAATGACACAATTTCCTGCTAACGATATATGTTACATAAAACAGGATATTAATTGTAGAAATGCTTAAAAAATATATCTATATTTTTTAAGGCCTTGGTTAAAATGTAGAAAACATTATTCTTTCTTTTTCACTTGAAATTGCTATACCTATATAATGCCCACAATTTATTTGGAAAAGTAAAGTTAAGTGTTCTGCAAAAGTTTTCTGGGGTTATCACAGAGTTTTCAGGAAAGAGATAATTTTCTCTCGCCTAATGTGTCGGATTCTGGTTGCAAATGGTGACCTTGATCTCAGTCACGTTGTAAACACGTAAATCATGCGTGAATCCAACCGTACTTTCTCTAGATATCGCCTTACTTTGAATTTTACATCGTTTTCCTTAAAATGTGTTTCCCCCTCATATAAAATCGCTCTTACTTTTTCTACTTTAAAACCTTCGCTTTACATGAAACCTAGAAGAAGCCTGTGGGATTTATTTTTGATGAGACTATTTTCTTGGTATGACCTTATTCGGAATTCTACAGTCTGTCAATTATCGATAGAGATCGTCGTCAATTGACAGGGTTTATTTGCAGTGGAATTTTTACAGCCTTCTATAAATAAAGCATTTTGTGCAGAATGCCACGTATCACGAGATAAGTCGTGACATGAATAAATAGTGGCCAATTTTCTGGCTTCTACGGAGTGTGAATGATCCAGAAAGTAGAAAGCAAGAAAGTTATCTTAAATTAGGTATAATACTAATAAAATTATGGTCAAATGATGTAATCAGGGTGACTTGTATACAAGATGGAACCACTGTCCTCAAATAAATAATGTCAAACTTTCTTTCCTCGAGTAAGCAATTAGAAGATTGTTGTTTCGAAGTTTCGTTAAAATAAGGAACTTCCGGGTGTCCCTTATAATTAAGATTAGATTTTTTTCAGAACCTGTAAATACTAACAACAAACTGTCGAATCTTGATGAAATTTCTTCTTTTTGGGATCCGAGTGCGTATAGTAAATTTAATCATGATATTATATTGCTTTTTAACTGTTATTAAATATAAGTTGCACATTATATAAATTGCAGTCATTACAGTTTGTCATCTATTCACCTTTTTTCACTTATTTTGAATTTGCTCACCTATTTTTCCCTATTTTTGAAATTTATCATCATTTCACTTTTCTCAATTGATATAGTAAAATTTTATTAAAAATTTAAATATACTAATTTATTTATAGCCAAGTTTGATACTCTGTCTTCGTTTAAATATTTCTTTCTTCTATAGTTTTAAATTTTTCATGACCTATACCCTATACTAATGATTTTTTTTTAATAGGTTTAAACTACTTTCAATTTTTTTTAAACCCTAGAACAGTCATTTGAGCATTTAAACCTTTCATTTTTCAATAAATTTGAGATTTAAGGATCAGATTCAAGATTAAGGAATTTCTTAAAAATACGAGTATACAAATTTTACGGAATCCTTGCCACTTTATTGGCAGTAATTTTTGCTGTTGCAATCAATATTTTTAAAACTATTTGTAGTACATGTGCAATATCGCAATTTAACCCTCTGAGGACGGGATGGTTTTTATAGAGAAAAACAAATTTTTTTGTCACTAATAATTATTTTGAAGGCAAAAATGCAGAAACAGTCAACATTAGAAAATTTAAATACATATATCGTTTTTTGAAGTTTTTCACTTATAACTTTGTTATCTTTGAATAATAAAAAGGAAGAGATATTTTTTTAAACAGAAGACATAAAAATAATTAAAGATTAAAATTTTGTTTTCAGCTCAATTAATAAACTGTCAATAAGCCTTACATTGCATGTTTATTTATTTTATAAAACATTGTTTTGTCACCTATTTTTGAAAAAAGTTCACCTTTTTACCTTTTTCAACAACAACAGGTACTGTAATGACTGAAATTGTCATTTTGTTGATTGGCTTGCTGTTGCAGAATAATTTTCCAAACATAAAGTAAACTTCATCCCCGCATAATTTAACAAGTTAAATATTTGCTCAAATAAGTATCCAATTACCGTATAAAACTCGCAGTGATTCACATGCAACATAAACTTAAAACACTAGTCGCAGAATGAATTCAGTGACATAATAGTTTTATCGCTTTATATACACTTAACATGAAGACATAAACGACCAATCGATTTGTTCATTTAGAGATATAAGCGACCCTGATTTCACTTGAAAGCAATAAAAAAGTTATCATAAAAAAATAAAATTATGTGCTTTACTATAATATCTACTCAAATAATTATTAATATATATGTATTATTATAAAAAACTGATCAAAATGATAACTTGAAAGTTTCTTGAGAAATAGGTACATTTTAATTTTGGAGAATGTCGCATTCATACATAAAGAAATTTGTATAAAACATGAAAAGCAAATATTAAAGAACCTTGGGTTTTTATCATGAGAACACTATCGCATCTTGTTCATCTTGCAACGTAGATAAAAGACCTTCGTCCTAAATAAGTAATTTAGGTTGTCAAATTTTTAGCAAGTCCGGTGTAAAACTGTGTCACTGCATGCTGGAAGGTCAGGAAAAATTCGTATTTTACGACGCAATTTTATTTCACGTTCCACTTTCTTCGGGTTTGTCTGCGCGTTTCGATATTATATTCCGCGACGTTGACAAATTTTAATGCGAGCATTTTCCCTGTTTATATTTTCCCCCGAAATGTCGCTAAAACGCCTCTTCGTATCTTAAAAACATTTTGCTTTCACAAATTCATAAATCCAATCATTTCTTGTTGCGTCTGTGACGTTTTCCGAAGTAAATTTTCTCGGTAAATGAAATTATTGGAAAAAATGTGAGGAAGGAGATTGAAAATGTCAAAGAAGTTTGCGAATTTCCGAAATTATATAGAAACATTTTTTAATTTAATTTTAAATCTACGGAATATACTTTTAATTGAATTATATAATAATACACCTTTTTCAATAATGAAATGTCTGAAGATGCAAGAGTTTCTGAAATGTGTAATTGAAACCTAATGCAAACAGACTTTCAATTAAAGAAGGTTCACCTTATCTTACCTTAATTACTTGTGTTTAGCAACATACGTGAGTTTACTTGCGAGTTTCCTAAAATGGTGCTTCATTTGCACCAAGTAGCTACATTTCTGTCCCTCGAAATGAAATATCGTAGTGCTAATACCTCACCGGAATTTAACCAACTGTAACTATACGTTATAAAGGAAGAAGGAAAAGGAATAAAATGCAAAGGAAAAAGAAAGGGGTGAGGATGGTGACGAAGGTTTGTTCATTTTAAAAACACTAAATTAGCTCGGGAGGAGGGGGAGCAATAGTTTAGACGCCTAAAGGTACCTTATATGTCGAACAAAGATTAAAATAGGAAACGTATACCCATCCATAAATTTGCACGCGCCATAAAAAAAACTGAAAGAAGTAAAGGAAGATTCTATAATTTGAAGAAATTTAACACCAAACTCTGAATGAAATTTCACAACTAATTTATTCCGTTCTCCAGAATTTAACTTCTCATCATTTACGCAGTTTTTCTGAGTTCTCTGCGGGATTCAGCTTGCTTAAATTTCATTTTCCCCGCGATTCCATACAAATTGTAATTCTTGAAGTAATAATTTGGGCAAGAAAGAATAAAACTGGAAATGAGAGCAATAAGGAGCAGTGGACTGTTAATTCGTATCTGTGAAAGTTAAGAGATCATAAAGAGAGTTTTCTGGACACAGAATAAAAGAAAGGTCATTTTTGTTGCAGAACATTTTGAACTATAGGGAAAATGCGCGGAAAGTGGCGCCACCTATGTCAGTTCATTTTTATTGCAGAGCATTTCGATCAGGATTTCCGGATCATAATGAACTTTTGCGATTCAAAATGAACTTTTTCTCTTACTGTGGGCTTAAATGTGCCATGGTTACGATTGTGGCTTTATAGCGTCAGTTACAAGCAACAATATCTCTCATCTAATTCCCTCTTTCGTTTTGAGGGATGTGCTATTATCCTGCATCCGATGGAGAGTGAGGGGCTCTAATGCATTCATAATAGGTCATCAAAGAGACTGTCAAACCTAGTCTTTTGTTTCAACATCGTAAAAATCTCATATCGTGTTTATGGGGTTTGTTATAAAACTCACTGCCAAAGGGTCACAAGGAACAACGTTTAACACATATCAGAATGATCCTCCTTGAATTCTTTAATGGCTAAACTAAAAATTTAATTTAATCAAAAACATAAATAAACCTGTGCACTAGTGCTGTGTGCTTCAACCAGTTAATCAGTTAACAAATGCCAAACGAACAAAACAGTTAAAACAGTCAATGAAAAATCCAGTTAATTCATCTAAAATTGTTAAAACAAAAATAATCAGCCAAACGATTAATTGGTAACCTAGGATTCCGGTTTTATCATAGTACATTTTGTTTTTATATAATGTGAAAAACATTTGTAATGTATACAAAACAAAATGTACTATGATAAAACCGATAACGCGGTATCATAGGTTACCAATTAATCGTTTGGCATTTGTTAACCGTTTAACTGGTTGAAGCATATAACACTACTGATGTACTCAATTTTAAAAGATTACTTTTGTTTAGAAACTTCCACAAAACTAAACTTTACTTTTTTAATAAAACGGTCTGAACGTCGACAGTCCTGATTCTTCAACCTATATTGCATATTACAGATATTTTCACTAATAAAATTCTTGAGATGCTTGTGTGCACCTCGAAGCGAGATAAAGTCGATATACAGGGTGTTTCCGGGAAGTTTGAGCGTGTGACGACAGTGAAACCTAGAGAAACAAACTTATGCAGATTTATATCAGTGTTTCCCTGTCAGAGTTTTCATTGTCTGCGAAAAGAAAGTTTTTAGTAGTAATATGTGAGAAGTGTGTTTTGTGTCTGTTTCAGAATTCACGAATTTTTCCAGTTCATGCGTCCAGTTTTTCGATTTAGAAAATGATATTGAACATTTATTATGATGTTAACATTATTATTATGATGTTTTTAATTTTCATTAAGAGTTTAATAATTAATATACAAATTGTAGCGCCTTTTAGTATTAAATGTAATAATATGTTGAAATTTTTCTCAAATTAAATGTAATTTAATTTTAATTAAATTTCATTTAAATTGAATTTATTCTCTGTTAAATATAAACACTCCTGTGTACAAAGCGTTTTAGTGACAATCAAATTCAACTCCTTTTTCCGGGAGTACTTTGTATACACAATACACATATTGATTTTCATCACAGAGTTATTTTGATGTCACATAGCTATACGGCGCATCCGGTTCTCGCATCACGTGTATTGTACTTATGAATTGCCGAGTAATGCAGAAAATATTTATAATAATTCCCTGCTGCGTGGATTGCAAATTGTGAATTCTTGACGTTATGAAAAATTGAATTATGACATGATTAATCTCAAAGAATTATTAGAAGCCGAAAAAGGCAAAAATTTAAAATATAAAGTGGTACATTAAACAATCTCATCACAACTGTGAACTCTCTAAATCTGAATCAGTCAAAATTTTCACTAATTTCATTCAGTGCTCCATTTGTAACTAATTCATAAGTGAATTTTGATTGAATTTCAGTAAAATTGACTGAAATTTAGTCAAAATTCACTTACGGATTAGCTAAAAATGGGTCACTGAATGAAATCAGTGAACATTTTGACTGATTCAGATTCAGTGAAATTGACTGAAATTCAGTCAAAATGCACTGATGAATTAGCTAGAAATGGGTCACTGAATGAAATCAATGAAAATTTTGACTGATTCAGATTTGGAGAGAATGTTAGTTTAAATGTAAATAAAGAATCTGTCAAAGGTGCTATTTTATTTATTCCTCTATTCATGGGATTAAAGAATAATAAACTGCATTTTGTGCATACATTACTATGCTAATGCAGATTTATATCCTTTGTAGTGCTCACCTTCCATCGGATTGAGCTGAAGCAGATTGAAAACTATAGTCTTCAAAGAAGTACTCACAAACACCCAAGAGCACCAGTGATAGTAGTTCAGTTAATACTATTACGTTCATTCTCTAGCGTTCAAGATAATGTGCTCGTTACTTGAAAGTAGGGATTAATGCACAGTACGACCACCAAAGGATTCCAGAATAAGAGAGTAAATAATGAAGTTAAAAATAATTAAATGATATTAAATAGAATTGCATTACATTAACTAAAATACTATTTGCGGCCGAAAAAGAATATGCAGCAAAAACTGTTACACACTGCTCTGATTCAGCATTATGCTTTTACACTTTTATGCCTAAAATCTCGCCCTTTTCTTCATTCGCTAGAGGTACCGCTTTTCTTTTTTGGGAACTTGGAATAAACAAACACGACCTATTTAGCGCAACTTTTCATGATGCGAGCGTCTTTCGATCGAGGTTGTTTGACCTTTCGGGTCACGTGAATTCCGCAACTTGAATTGCCATTAGCAACCTTATAGCAGAATCACCAGGCGTTCCAGACCCTTGACATTTCCGCCTTATCCTCACGTTGCTACGGTACCTTGTGGAGATAATTGCGCAGACGTCTTGTCTTTTTCGTGAATAACGAAGCGAGTAATCACACAACCCTTGGGGCAGACCATCACTTTAATTGGAAAACACTAACGCTACCAATTACTCGCCGGCGACAAACTAAACTGATACGTGAGGTTCTGCCTGACTGATCAATTAGAGGGTTAATTAACCCTCTAATTTAATAAAAAATAATTCTATAAAATTTCACCAAATCCATATTACATCTTGCGGTCTTTTATTCTTCGTTTAATATCAGTCTTCATCGTGATTATTTGCTCAATTTATGTAATATTACAATTAAAAAATTTAGTCATTTCTTAGAATTGGAATTTTGTTTTTAAGTTTAAATTTGGTGACTTTTGCACTTTGCAGGCTCATTTTGACACTTATAGTCTATTGGTTGAAAGTGTTTTTTGTATACAACTTACCTCTTCACACTGGTTGTTTACCTGTTAAATGTTTGAAACTACAAATATTCATGACAAGCGCTCTCCAGAGATCATAGCCCCTTCTGCATATTCAATGGGCTCAGTAAACAGTTCTCCAACTTTTACTATGTGTTATTCCAATGTAGTACTTGAGGGCTATAAATACGTGCATGCTATGTACATATGACTATATAACTTTCATAAAACCCAAATACAATGATTGTTAATGGAGTTTGCAAAGAAAAATCAGAGATAAGAAACCACCACCTTACCAACAGTTTGGCAAGAGCTTTGATTGTCATTGTCGAGAAACACCTATACTAGAGACTCTTTGCTTTTTATTATTTTTTATTTGTATGAACATTAAATTCCAAATCAAATATTTTTTAAATAAAAAGTTCTAATATAATATAATATAATTTATACTGTTCCAATATAATATAATATAATTTATTCTGTTAAAATATAATATAATATAATTTATACTGTTTCAATATATAACTGAATTTATAAAGTACTTTGGAATTCAATTTCATTAGCAACACATAACCTTCCTTAACCACATTCGTGCGAAATATTTCACTGGGTCGTAATGTCGGACTGGGACAGTTTCCACATTTCACCGACTTCCCATTCTTCCTCATTCCTAAATGGAAGAGCCAACCTTGTAAGAAGATTTGAAATGCAGTCCTAGATAAAAATGCAGTCAGATGGTTTGTGGAAATAGGGTAATTTAAATATGGCAGATTCTAACAAAGATGCAGAATATTCTTTGCAATCGGAAGTATACCTATTTATTTTTCTAATCTACAATCCAAAGGTATTTTATTGTAAGTTCATCTATTAAAACAGAATATGTTTCCATGAAAAAATTGAAAGTTCAATTTAAAATCAATAAATACATACCCTAATTCCAATTTGTACATGAAAACCGAAGTATCTATTTAGATCTACGAACTCCTGAATTTGTCTCATCAACCATCTGTTTCTACTGAAAACTTAATTAGCGAGAGTAGTCTTTGGTTTTCAGTAGAAAATGTAATTCCGGTCAGACTTAGATTTTAGAATTGGTTTCTTCTTTTGACAAATACTTTACAAAGAATAATTATTTAATTAAGCAATTTGAATTTCTGAGTTCAAATGTACTGTATTTCAGTAGAAAAAGTAATCGTTGGCGAGACACATGGAATTTCATTCCAGGAAGATTAAATGCCTAATTATATATTCGCTCGATAATTGGGATGAATTTTCCACAAGGAAGTCTTGGACTATAAGAATAATAGGTTGATCACTCGGTTTCTGATGGAAAAATATAGGGGCCTTAATATATATTCTCAGCATAAAGTATAATTAAGTCGAGTGCATGAAAAAGTATCAGAGCAAGACCGTATCGGAAAGAACAGAGACAAGGGGTTGAGGATCGACCCGAGTGGTTGTTAAATTTTAAGTGTTTTTGGACCATCACGATGGCGTACGGGCTAATCGTTAAAAACCTCTTCCTCTATCATCAGCAAAAATATCGCGCTTCATGAGGCTGTGAGCACTTTTAATTGTGATCCCTCTCATAAATCGTTGGACAAAGGACGTTCAAATAATTTCAGCATGGAAATTGGAACATTATCATTCTTCTTTGTCCCTTCCTCTATTATAAAGCTCATTCAGGACAAATCATAAAATATATGATCCAAGAATAAAATTAATCGTCGCTATTCTCTTGGATAAATTTAATTTACAAAGAATATATGCAGGTCATCATTTCAGTACCAATTAGTGTAAAATATTTTTAACTTATTGATTAAGCGAAAGATTTTATAATCTGAATTTTTTAAAGCTTCCTATTTTATTGAAAGTAATTATTTTTTAATTAAGGTTGAATATTGGAAAGATGTATTTTGTATGTCTAGAAAAAAGAATTTAATTTTCGATAAATCATTGTTGATGTTGCTTGTTTAGTGATAATTGTTTGTATTGGTATACTAGGTATTTTGAAGGTTGAAGTTAAACAACTTCTTTATCGACGGTCGGGGGAGAAAGCTCTATTTTATGATGAGAAGGGGGTGAAGATAATGGGAGGTCGAAAGCTCTTTGGATCACGTAAAATCAAACCTGACGGGGTAGGTCGATACAACAGGGTGCTCACTTTATCAACTTGACATTTTAAGCTTTTTAGGGGTAGAAGAATAATAGCAGATCATTCATAAAAGCTCTTCTTTTTATAGAAGCTCATTGCCGAAAAGAAACTTTTGTTTTTCGTTCAAACCATTGTTAGTTCTCTCTAAATAAAGGTTCTCTCTCTCTTATTTACAATGAATTTTGGTAAATTTCTATTTAATATTCCAAAAATAATTCATCAAAATTAAACTTTTTTGAATGTCCATTAATTACTCGGTTAATCAGCAATTGGATAATGACTAACGAGGAAAAATTGTCGTAAAATTGATGTGTTGACTAATGAGAATGTGTTATCTGTTAAAGCTTAACATTAATTCTGTGGGTTTACACGATAATGTTATGGATTTAGATGAATTTTATGGGTCACATGGGTCATTGAAGGACAGAGGAATGCTTTTTGACAATGGCTCCAAAATGGATGGAATAACCAAGGACAATGTTTTACCCTTCCGTTTCTTTCGCTAAAATACATACGGTCATCGTTTTTGTGGCTTCCAGAAAGACAGGATGACAAACGACACTGGACCACAATGATCTCCTGTTCCTGCATTTTGTGAAACGCCCCATCATTTTCACTACCCTTGTGTAAAGTCTAAAAATTTTTCCACTTCAGGAAGATGGATGCATAACCCTTTACGGCAACAAACTTGATATTTGTGAAATATCTACTATTCTTTTTCATTGCTAAGATGAACTAGAAAGATTTCAACATTACAGATTTCTCTTGATCACTTAAAATTATTACGGGTGACGTTGAAAGCTATTTTCAATCATTGCTTGTCTTATGAGCTGTGGTCGACAATTTCTGCACGTGTGACGCGTGTGTCGTTCCATCATTCTTTGTAGACAGAATTTTTGGCACTTGGTCAACTAGGTTGAATTTCTGCCAGTGAACTTGTTGCTAGTTATCGGTGGTTAACGAACCGTACCGTACGCATTATTACTATTTCAGTGCCCCTAACCTTCGAATTTATTGATTCCTTGATTTTCGTTACAAACAATGACGAAATGCCAGGATCATTTAATTTACAGCTAATCGGGACCAAAGAAAAATTTTCCAAAACATTGACCCCTTTATAAAAAAAATAGAATAAAATATATATGTTCTGAAAGTTGAATTAAATCAGAATCAAATTGCAATTATACGTAAATCAATCAGTAATCAGATAATTAACAATAATTGGAAACTTGAACTAATCAACGAATATTATCCGAATACATAGTAAACGCTTAGTAACAACTTAATTATACGCATTAAATAATAACCTTTACATAAACCTTGTAGATGATTAATTTATTCTATAAAATTTGTTATTACTGAAAGATTTTTTTTGTTTTACAGATGCTGTGCAGTTTTATGAGACTGACCTGAGCCCACCTGCGACATGCTCAATCAAGATTGGAGCACGTCGGCTAGCTGACAAACAAGTGGTAAGTTGTTTTTACGGTTAAGAGGAACATATCAGTTTTTTCCCTTTTGTTTTAAATAATAATAGTTGAAAGGTCTGTTTTGAAATATTGACATGACGGAATCGTTTGTTAAATGAAGCTTTCGTCACTCGACGGCCTTGATAATGACGTCAGAGACGTCATCCGCAGCTGATAGTCCGGCCTTGCTACATCGGCCTCTATTGACAACGTCTTCCGACAGTCGGTTGAAACACGGAAAAGGATCCACTGAAAAGAATTTTGCGCGTTTTTCACCTCCCAGCGTGAGATTTCACAGTCTTGACATGGACCAGAAATCCCTCCGGTAAGCGTTATGTACGTTTTCAAACATTTTATAATCCTTTTTTTGCACTTGCAATTTGCAATTTCCAATTTTCTTTTTTACAGTTTAT
The DNA here is from genome assembly GCA_037177015.1 of Euceroptres primus. NCBI lineage: Eukaryota > Metazoa > Arthropoda > Insecta > Hymenoptera > Figitidae > Euceroptres > Euceroptres primus. The sequence goes on from JBAGKK010436094.1 coordinate 17,741, forward strand.
ATA
>JBAGKK010436201.1:0-17742 GCA_037177015.1 Euceroptres primus
CAAATGCGATTTACTTGGAATGAAACTGGACATATTCACTGAGGTAAACAACTATGATGCTATTATTTTGGCAGAATGTAATTGTTCACAAATATTTTCGTTTTTCTTCTGTGAATTCTCAACTGAGTTTAAATTACTACATTTCACGCGGACTCTTTTCTACTGAACAAGAATTAAGATAGAAAAATGTAAATTCTGCACCACTTTTTTCGTAAGATTCAGCAATGAGTAGAGAATTATCAAGGGTGTCAAATTCGACATATTTATAAAAATACTAAACCACTAATTTACTGAATCGGAGTTCAGATCTCCAAGTTCAATAGTTAACATTTGAGTGAGTTAAACCGAAGGAAAGTATACTAAACGAACTCCCAGTTACAAATTTCGGAGACAAGAATACTCTCGGGGCGGGTCGCAATCGCATAGTTTAATTGGATTTTCTACGAGATTAAAGCGCGTGAGGTTGTTACTCTTCTGCTAAAGATTCTAAAATAATCCTTACGATACTTCCAAACAACATAAACTTAGGAATTTAATCCAATTTGATTTCTCTTCAAGCGCTAAATCGTCCTTCGTTTCTGGTAAATACTAGGTTTTTAATCACAACCGTATTCCAATTAAAATAAATTCAAAAAAACTACAAAAATTCAATTGATTTGCAAATTTCTTCCTTGTTTCAATAGCTTTTGTATTCCTAGATAGTTATTTCAAAAGAATTATAAAAGCAATTAATTTTCCACAGGAATTGCATCAATTTAATACAGTCCTTTCCTTAGATAGTCTGGATGTACGTGTTGATCTATTCAGAATTCTCTATTACAGTCGTATTCAACCAATACAAGGATACGCCGCGATGTACGGTATTCATCGAATTTCCACACGCCTCAATCCCACTCCCTCTATCCTACGCTATCAATACACGCTCGCCCATGAATCCAATTAACTCGAATAATATTATTCGGGCTTGAAATTCCTACTAAACGTCGAGTCAATACCGGATAAAGTTAGAGTCCTCTCAGACGCTTCGAAATGTCGAGAAAAATCTCCAAAAATGGTAGCAAATTTCACGGAGTTATTCTACAATTAATTAGATTATTTCTAAATAATGAAAGTTTAACACAAGAATTATTTTTACGATTTGGTTGGATAATTATTAGTACGTTTCGTTTCAAGAATCATTATTACGTTTTGGTTTAATAATCATTGTTACAATTTGTTTCGATAATCTTTCTTACGATTTAGGTTTAATTTACTGAAATAAAACAAATAATTAGTAAGTTAATATCTAATAACATTACACTTTTTTGTGTTGTAGATATCATCAAACTTTTAAAAAGTATGATTCGAGGGACAAGCTATTTCAACGACGAGGCAGTAATTCACAGCCCCCAACAGTCTGCACTATATCATTCGTTGGGTCACCGAGGGGTTGTAACAGTTTAAACATGATGAGAAACACATGTCTAATTGCTACCACGATTTTTGACACTCTCTTCAGAGCTTTTTGGGAAAAATGCTTGTCGCCGGATTTATTTTTCTGAGCGAACAATTAGAAAATTAAAAAATATCCTGTTGTCTCGAGCGGAGTGTATTCTCGCTTGTGTCGAGTTTCAAAATAGTTTGCATTTTTAACCCCGAATTTATTGATTTCAAACCATTTCAGTTATCTGCGCGCTGAATTCAAACAACTCTAGTTATTTCTCCAACTCGTCCGTCAGAATGCACCGACGGTTTCAATTTATTACGTAAAATTCGCAAATAATAATGCACCTCCAACTGGGAAATGTAACACTCGGAAATATGGGAAACGATGAGAATTTAATACCAGTCTCGTTTAACAAAAAGAGTTGGCCCTATCGCAAATTGTACAAAGCGTAAACTGGAAAGGACCAATTATATCCGCTTCTCTTGATTGAAACATATAAACTGAACTAAAAGGGATTCCCTTTGAATGAAAATGTTCGAATTTTGAAGAATTAGTAGTTTTAATTCCAAACATGAATTCAAGCATATCTCTGTAACTTTAGAAATAAATGTATGTGCTCAAAAGTGACAAAGAACTATGAAGGTGGGATTTCATCTACGTAGCTCATAATTTCATCTCCTTTGGTATATGAAAATTGCAAAATTATAACTTAATGAAAGATACTACAAATCTGTTCTGTGGATCTTGAATGGAAATTTCGCCTCTAGAACCCGAACACGTAGAAGTTATATAGTGTGCATTCTTATCAGCTCTCCCTGCGAGGAAGAAGAGGTCGGAGTACAAATTAATCTTCTAAAAGCATCGACAACTTTCCTCAACGCAACCGGCTTGCTCTTCGCGTACTTGCTTCTATCTTGTACTCAAGAACGTGCCAGCAGAATCTTGAAAGGACTCGCCCACGGCTCCGGACTAACTTTGACGTGAGCTTTGTGTACTGGAGAGACGTATACGGATCGATGGACGTGACGGAAGTGAAGATGTTGGTTGTAGAAGAGGGAAAAAGTCCCAAAAGAAAGAATAAGAGATAAAGGAGAATGGAAATTAAATGGAGTCCCACTAAAACGGTTGAAAAATCAAGCATATCCGATCTTTCTATCTTTAATATTTACGACTGTACACTGGAACCTGGATATTATTACCTTCGATTTATTTCATTCCTAGAATTTCGCTCGGAGGCATTTGGAAGGAGGGGGTCCGAGGGTAGAGAGGGAGGTAACGTTCGTCAAGCAGTATAGTAGCCAACAGAGCGAGCAGTATTAATTCGCCCTTTACATTTATTTTGAAAAACACGTTGAAAATTCTTTTCTCATTAATTTTTCTTCGTCATTTAAGCATTTTCATCCTTTATGGTTAAAAAATTTACATGCATTCATAGTTCAGTTACATAATTCATATTATTCCTACATGATTCATATTATTCCGACTGAAAGTGGTCCGTGCGGCCCTGACTGTTTGTGTTCAGAGACGTTTAGGGATAGCATCGATTTAATTAGGGCAATGCCCAAAAACTGAATTAAATCGAGAGTTAACTATATTTTAATTGCATGTCAGTTTGATGACCCTGAATTAGGCTAATTGGTACTCAACACGAATTAGTACCGCCCAATTTTCTCCTAATACCGACATAACCCCGCAGATTGGGCCCCTCTTCTTTGTTATTTACGCCTCCTTCAATCCTACCATCGTTGAAGTATCGCCTACTTAACCCCCACCATTGACACCTAGTGCAGAGCTATCTGATGCACTTATTGCACCTTGTGTAGCACTATCTGTTGCACCTAGTGCAGCACTATCTGCTGCCCTGATTGCACCTAGAATAACACTATCTGCAGCACCTATTGCACCTAGTGTAGTACTATCTGCTGCACTCATTGCACCTACTGCAGCACTATCCGCTGCACTTATTGCACCTAGTGTAGCACTATCTGCTGCACTTATTGCACCTAGTGAAGCACTATTTGCTGCAACTGTTGCATCTAATATAGCAGATGCACCTGGTGCAGCAGATACGCCTCGTGCAGCAGAGGCACCCAGTGCAGTACATGTTCCTGGAGCACGTATTTCTTCTAGTGCAGCACTATCTGTTGCATCTATTACACCTAGTGGAGCAATATCTGCCGCATCTATTGTACCTAGTGCAGCATATACGCCTAGTGCACCTATTGCACCTAGCGAAGCACTATTTGATGCAACTATTGGACTTAGTGTAGTAGATGCACCTGGAGCAACAGATGCACCTGATGCAGCAGATGCAGCTTAGTGCAGCAGAGGCACCTAGTGAAGTACATGCTCCTGGCGCACGTATTTCTTCTAGTGCAGCACTATATGTTGCATCTATTACACCTTGTGGAGCAATTATCTGCTGCATCTATGGTACCTAGTACAGCATATACACCTAGTGAACCTAGTATTGTATTGCATATACATATTGTACCTAGTGAATCACTATTTGCTGCACTCATTGCATCTAGTACAGTAGATACACCTAATACAACAGATGCACCTAATGCAGAAGATGCACCTGGTGCAGCAGATTTACCTCTTCCTTCCACCGGCAATGAAATCCCTTCTTCTTTGTTTACATAATCGATTTAGATCCATCTTTTAACCCATTAACTACATTTCCTCACTCATTGGATCACTGCCCTTGATTTGTTCTGCATCATTTCCTCCAGACACCGACATATCGCCACCCTCTTTTACCCCCACTACCGAAATAGTCACGTTCTCTAAAATCCCAAATTTCCACCCATTCCAAGAAGGATGACACCTAAAACGTTCACCCTTTCCGATAACTTGTTTTCTGTATCTTGCAATTTTTCTCGAAAGTTTTCTCGGTAGACTAAAACGGATATCGTAGCTTTATATCAGATCCCAGTGAAATGTACGATCGTAACTTTGTCTTGTTAACGATAGGGTGGGTAATTAATTAAAGGGTTTAACCGTAGCGTTTAAGTTAACGCTCAAGCCATACCGCTGGAGTTTCCGGCTGGAGCAAACTAAATTTAATATCGTGCAGATTATAATCCCCTGGATTATTTTGGTATGTGAGAGGTTGGGGAACGGAGGGGCAGGTACCGGACAGTGCCTCCGCAGGATGTGGCCATTCCGGTCCGGAAAGCGTCGGTTTAAGAACGTTTGTCTCGTTCACCGGCGCATCCGACCTACACCTCGCTCTACTGACTTGTTCCTACTCATTTTTAAGTTAAGCTATGTTTTTAAGGCTCTAGAAACTTTAAATATGTTAAAATTTTAATTCAACTTTGAATGGCTTTAAATCTCCTTAATGGTCAAATGAAACTGATTGGATGCGGCCTTTACGAGTCATAAACGTCGACATGGAGTACAGTCAATAGACCAGAAATGATTTCCGAGCAAATAGTGAAATTATTTATCAAACTGTCTGTTTGTGTAATTATTGCCGTTGTTACCGGAATTATTATGATTATTCTTATTATTATTACAATTGGCTTGAGGGCTTCACGGCGCTTGTTTTCTTTGGACCCTTTCGCCGACGGGACTCGCGAGAATTACGACCCTACTGCCAGGAACTTTCGCCTCTAATTCGAACGACAAAGTTCCCAGTCGAGACCTCTCTCTTTTGCTCTTTAGGAAGAAAGCAGAATTAATCCAGACCGGCCGCCCGGTGCCGTATCCCTTCGCTGGGACGCAGCACGGAGTACCGAATGTTTTTTAAGGCTTTCCAGTCCCGTCGCTCCGGTAATTACCGCCGTTAAACGTTGTTCTTTCTCGACGTCGGTCTGCCGCCTACAGGATATATCTCCATTACGGAACTCCAAAGTTCCTCGACTTCCTGCTTGCAGCTAAAGTGTAACTCGAATTTCCGTCGCGGGATCCATCTGACGACACTTGGGAGAAATTAGCAGAAACACTCTGCGGGTGAACGCAATCAAAACTCAAATTAGCACAGTTTCTTAAAGCGATAGGAACAGTATTTTTCAAGAAGAGATTTGAAAGTGTCAACTCAAAGTGGGAAACTGATTTGCAAGTAGAAATCTGGAAAAAAGAAAATTGTCGATTGGAAATAGATGTCGACTTTTGAAAGAGTGCTAAAAAGTACTTTATATCAACCTCTGAAATCTGAGATGCCTTTTCCCTATGATCTAATATAAAACTTGCATCGTTCCTTCAGAAAAAGTCATTCTCCACAAGGAAGAAATCAAAGTCCATGAGATCGGATGAGAGAAAGTAGAAGAAAGTAAGAGCAGAAGAGACAAGGAAGTGGTGTGAGTAACGCTTCAGAGATTCTTGGAGATAGAAGAGTGCCGAGTTCCGTTATTGAACACTCTCGATGCATTAACGCGACGTACTCCGACATCCGCGAATATAAACGCCAGATTATGACCAGAGGGTGCTAAAACTTATCCGATAGGCATAAAAGAGCAATAACTCCAAGTTCTGCGAAGAAATTCTTCCGTGTTGGGTAATGGAGGCGTGCTTTCCCATTCTTTCTCCGATTTCAGCTCTGGGGAACAGGGAAAACGAACCGGTCGTCATCGGAATTTAATAAAAGGAATATAAAACCTATTACCACGTTCTGTTCGAGAATTTGGATCCAAGTGGACGTAATTGCATAATTGGTTCATACTTGAAGTCTAATTCCGATTTTAGGTAATGAAGAAAATCTGTGAATCTTATGATTCAATCGGATGAAAAGTCCTAGCGTAAGACTGGAAGAAGGTGCTACCTATTTTACCCCCACCATTGGTTTGACGTCTACTAACAAAATAGTTATTCCCGTTTTACTCTTAAAATTGACTCTACCCTACCGATGTTAAGGAAGGATTTACAAGGAATCTAAAATCCAAAAGTCTAACACAAAGGTTGAACTGAAACCCTTCAGCACTATTGCTGCACCTATTGCACCTAGTGTAGCACTATCTGCTGCCCTTATTGCACCTAGTGCAGCACTATCTGCTGCACTTATTGCACCTAGTACAACACTATCTACAGCACCTACTCCATCTAGTACAATACTATCTGCAGCACCTATTGCACCTATTGCAGCACTAGCTGCTGCACCTATTGTACTTCATGCAGCAGATGCACCTAATGTAAAAGATGCACTTAGTGTAGAATATGCATCTAGTGCAGAAAGTGCACTTAGTGTAGCAGACACACCCAGTCCAGAAGATGCACTTAGCGTAGCAGATACACCTAGTGCAGTAGATGCACCTAGTGTAGCACAACTCTTAACCTCTCTTTTGTATCAACATCTCGAGCGCAAAAACATTTTGGGAAAATAGAATTAAGGTCACTCAAAGCTGTACAAACATAAAAATGAATTCGGCGGTATTTTTCCCAGTGGAGTGGAAACGTGACAAACAGAGCATTTGAAAACGTCCGGGAAAAATCGGCGACGCATTATTTGAACAGGTCCTTCGCGATATTTACGCGATTGCATCGGCGAAATGCAGGTGGAGTATCTAGAGTTCTCTCGGTGGCATAAATCACACTCGTCCGTCGGCCATAGCGTGAAAATTCAGCTGGAAACGGTAGGGAAAAAATTCACTGGAACCGGTCAAACCGCAGAACTTGGACGCTATAAAGTATCGAGTGGTAGCATTGTACACCACGAGTGCGAGAGAGACTTCCCACGTGTACGGGAGACGTGAAGGGATGAGGTGAGCTTTTGGTAGCTTGGGGTGGACCCAGGGTGTCGGCAGCAGCTGTGAAATGTTTATGAAGGCCCGACTAATTTATCACACTCACACAGGGCCCCGGCACGCGTACTGACTTTATCACACTTACCAGGCTTGGCGAGTGTCGAATCGATACTCACTAAACGGAAACAATGCTTTAGGTAGTCGCGAAGCAACCTGAAGAAAAAAGAACATTTGCGGGACAAGAGGGTCTTGCCTCGTTTTACTGCACTGTGCACGGACTTGCTTTTGCCTTGCCACGATTCGACTGTAACTACTGCGGTTGCAATAAATTCAGAGCAACTCCGGGAGCTAATCGAAATTACTTTTCTAACAGTCCACACAAGGTTGCAGTACTTTCGTAGCTGAAACAATCCAGAGATTTTGTTGCGCTTTTTGGCCTCTCTTTGAACAAGCCCATTTCTCATCAGCCATCCCCCTCCAATTTTACCCTCCCAGCTCCCATTCTTCCGAACCATCTAACCACCAAATGTGGTCCATCCGCCAGAAGCAGACCCGTAATTAGTGGAATAAAACCGCTACTCTTCCTCTGATTTTAGATTATGATAAACCCTCTGTTCACTATACAAACGTTTGGATATATAATTTTTGAAAATAATAGGAATATGGATCTCACATACGTTTACATGTATTAAAAATTGATTCGTATAAATTCTTGATCATTAAAACGCCCTGATATGCAGAGACACATTCCAAATTGTTTTGCATTAGCTGTGTTTCATACCCAATAGGAAACCAAACCAAATGATCAAATATTAACAAACAGTGTAGCAAGGTGGAAGGGCTAATACTAATTAACCACTCGTGTCAAATTAATAAAATAGTTTATTCATTATGGTTTGCAGAATAGACTCCCGCATTTGCATTTTATATAAAATCAATCAATTTATAATAAAACAACTCGTAAATTCACACTAGATATTTCAGACCACACTCGATGAAAATTCCAAGCTCACCTTCTTATGGATGTTTTGACCCTTTGCCTTCGAGGTATTTTAATAAACATTCTGTCGATTTGTAATTAAATTTCAGATAAACACATGGTCGAGTTTCAACCAAGCTGGGACCAAAAAGAAAGGATTCCACTCCAGTGAAGAAAAATCGTACTCAACTGCATTTTGATACTACCACGTCACAATAGAAAGAATAAACTTCATCCCTTGAATTGTTTGACATCTATTTCTCTCCAATTTTCAACAATACTCCCAGTCTTGCATCCTTTTAACTGAGTGGAGGTGCGAGATTATTTTTGGACTTCGTGATTTTAAACACCTCGTGAAATGGTTGTGCGATGAAAAACGAAACGGACAAAAATCGCAAATCCACTATCCCATTTTCACCTATCGGACAATCGCGTTCGTTGAAAACGCATCGCTCTCCTAGACTGCCCGGGGGCTCGCTCCTGTTTCCGGTGAAAACGTGACAATCGTTCGTCCTCCTGTCGACGGAAAAATGAAAAAAAAAGAAAAGAGACGCTCTCTCTCTCTCTCTCTCTCTCTGTCGAGCAGGTCATATATTATCTCATGGAAAACTGACTAGAAACTGCTTATCCTCGCTTTCATGCAGCGACAGGAACGAAGCTTCAATGTGGTTCTAACTTTTCCCTGGAGGCTCGTTCTTCGCGTCTTTTGCGCGGCGCGTGCTCCACACCTACTTCCCGTTCGCTTTTTCCCTACCGAATATAATTTTTTATTAATGCGGCACGAATTCCCGAGCTCGAAGCTACCTGCGCACTTCAAGACCCGATATCTGTCGCTATTTTGCCGGCTGAACGTGACAAAAATAGCGGATCAATAGACAAACGTTGAAGGATTACGGATAGAGAATATAAAGCGGATTATTTATCTAGAGGTTTTATGAATTAACCTGACAATTCAAATTAGAATTAGATATTAAAAAAATATTACATCCTTTCCCCAATGTTGCATTTATTACAGTTTCCCCTGTTTTTATTCCATTAAGGCCTCTATCTTTTCAGCGTTGTACATCTTTTAGTTTTCCCTTTAAAGCTAGAATTATTCAGCTGTACGATTTATTAGTGGCATACGATGGAAAAGTAAAAAAACCACAGCATCGAGTTTAATATTCGAAAATTAGAAGGTATATAAAAACTAAATTGGTATTAAACTAAATTACTATTAAGCAGTGGGGCATACATGACAAACTATTATCACAAGTGGGGGGCATAGTGGGTGAAGCTAAAGGATCGAGTTTTATATCAGAAGTACACAGAAGATCCTTTGATAAATAGAATAAAATATTTTTTTTTATATTTATATAAGCTCTAAACAGTGACTTCTACGAGACAATAGGGGTCATATATGAGTTACCGAAAGCATAACCGAACCAGCATTATACCGAAATTTTTTCCGCTGAATCCCCAAATTGCCGAATTTTCAGATTCCCGAATGTACACTCTGAAAATTCGGCAATTGGCGATTCGGTAAGTTGCAGATTCTGTAAGATGCAAATTCAAGAATCTGAAAATTCGGTAAAATAAAAATTCGGGAATCTGAAAATTCGGTAAAATGAAAATTCGGGTATCTGAAAATTCGGCAATTTGGGGATTCAGTGAAAAAATTTTCGGTGTAATGCTGGTTCGGTTACTTGCACTTTCGGTAACTTACACACACGACTTTTCTACGAGACAATAGAAATCTGTTTCTAATATTAATAAACCAGTCTTTCAAAGAAACTCCAAGTTGTATTTCCCTTTCTATTAATATCTTAAAGAGAACGGGCCTTTAATTCTAGAGTAGAAATGCTAAAGTTTAGTTTTCCAACTTGTGAACCTATATCGACAGAGCAATTTTCTTTGGCTGCACGCACGTGTCGACGTACCTAAAATAAGGGATTTCACAAAGTAGGTAAGTACGACCTGTAGTTCTTGGAGAACAGCCTGCAGTTCCCACAGGTATAAAGGGATATTGCGAGAGTTGACAAGGGCCGGATGGCAATGAGACCTTTTTATATGTATGTCGGTAAGATAGATATCTACTATTCTGAACACAATCAACAATAAAACCTCCTACTAGTCGACAGAAAAACCCCAGTGGATTTAAATTTTAAACCAGAGAGTAGAACTATTCCATGTTTTTCATTTTTTACATGCGATTAGCCGGATTACAAAGACATGAATAATTAGGGGAATGGAAGGAACAAAATGCGGAAAGCGAGAAAAAACGTAAAGTATTTCAGGAAATGGAGGTAAAATTCACCGGGTAGGATGAATTGTTTATAATCAAGAGTCTGCATTAAGGTGGTCCATTTTTTTTCGAATTTTCATGCATATCCCCTCCCCCAAATTTTTATTGTGTCTAATACATGAAATATTACTTTCTACTGATAATTAGATGTTTAAAAAATTGTTTTAACAATTTATTATTGTTTATAGCAATTTTCTCTTAGAAAAGTTAGAAAGACGCGGTTTGTTACGAATCTTTCAACTTGTGTTGAATTTTTTGTCCACCTTTCAATTAGAGTGAGGTGATAATTATTTTCAGTTACCAAACATAATTCTTTACACAATTTATTATTATTTATAACAATATTCTCTTAGAATAATGCTAGAAAGTTGCGATTTGTTCTGAAATATTCAACTTTTTGTCCACTTTTCACTTAAAGTGAGATAATAATTAATCAAGTTCAGCAAAAATAATTGTTCAAACAATTTATTGTTATTTCTAATAATATTCACTTTAAATAATGCTATAAAGTTGCGGTTCTTTCTGAAATTTTCAACTTTTTGTCCACTTTTCACTTAAAGTGAGAAAATAATTAATAAATTTCAACAGTAAAAACAATGGTTTAAACTATTGTTATTTTTAATAATATTCTCTTTTAATAATACAAGAAAGTTGCGGTTTTTTCTGAAATTTTCACCTTTTTGTCCATTTTTCACTTAGAGTGAGGTAATAATTAATGAAGTGCAGCAAAAATAATTGTTCAAACAATTTATTGTTATTTTTAATAATATTCTTTTTGAATAATGCTAGAAAGTAGCGGTTTTTTCTGAAATATTCAACTTTTTGTCCACTTTTCACTTAGAGTTAGTTAATAATTAATGCATTTTAACAAAATAATTGTTTAAAAAATTTATTATTATTTATGACAATATTCTCCTAGAATAATGCTCAAAAGTTGCGGTTTTTTCGAAAATTTGCCACCTTTTGTCCATTTTTTAATTAGAGTGAGGCAATAATTATTTAAAGTTAACAAACATAATTCTTTAAACAATTTATTATTATTTTTAATAATATTTTCTTTGAATAATACTGGAAAGTTGCGCTTTTCTCTGAAATATTCTACTTTTTGTCCACTTTTCGCTTAAAGTGTGTGAATAGTTTATGCATTTTAACAAAAGTAATTATTTAAACCATTTATTATTATTTATAATAATATTTTTTTAGCATAATGCTAGAAAATCGCAATTTTTACTAAAATTTTCCCCCTTTTGTCCACTTTTCAATTAGAGTGAGGTAATAATTCATTCAAGTTAACAAATATAAGTGCTTAAACAGTTTATTTTTATTTTTAATAATATTTATTCTCTTTGAAAAATGCTAGAAAGTTGTGGTTTATTTTGAAATATTCATTTTTTTTGTCCACTGCTCACTTAGAGTGAGTTAATAATTAATGAAAGTGAACAAACATAATTGTTTAAGCCAATTGTTAATATTTATAACTATCTTCTCCTATAGTAATGCTAAATAATTGCTGTTTTTTCTAAAATTTTCCACTTTTTGTCCACTTTTCAATTAGAGTGAGGTAATAATTAATGAATTTCAGCAAAAACAATGGTTTAAACTATTTATTGTTATTTTTAATAATATTCTCTTTGAATAATGCTAGAAAGTTGCGCTTTTTTCTGAAATATTCAACTTTTTGTCCACTTTTCGCTTAAATTGAGTTCATAGTTAATGCAGTTTAACAAGAATGGTTGTTTAAACCATTTATTATTATTTATAATAATATTCTCTTAGTATGATGCTCAACAGTTGAAATTTTTTTAATTTTCCCCCTTTTGTCTACTTTTCAATTAGAGTGAGGTAATAATTAATTCAAATCAAGAAATAGAATTCTTTAAACAATTTATTTTTATTTTTAATAATATTCTCTTTGAATAATGCTAGGAAGCTGTGGATTTTTTAAAAGTAATAATTCTTTTGTCCACTTTTCGCTTGGAGTGAGTTAACAATTAATGCAATTTAACAAACATAATTGTTTAAGCAAATTATTATTATTTGTAACTACCTTCTCCTATAGTAATGTTAGATAGTTGAGGTTTTTTCTAAAATTTTCCACCTTTTGACCACTTTTCAATTAGAAAGAGGTAATAATTATTTCAAGTTAACAAACATAATAGTTTAAACAATTTATTATTATTTTTTAATAATTTTCTCTTTGAATAATTTTAGAAGTTTCCGTTTTTTTTCTGAAATATTCAACTTTATATCCACTTTTCGCTTAGAAAATTATGTGATTGAGGTCTATTTAATCTCTATATATGTATATTATTATGGATAACATGTTTTCTCCAGGTTAAGAGAAGTGGGGGGGGGGGCTAATAGTAAAATGTGGGCATTGCCATATTTTTCTTTTATGATTTGCAATAAACTTCGTGTTGTAATTCAAAACAAAATTTTTATAAGTAATTTACAGACACACTCCTTCCACCTACTCCTAATTATTCTATTCTTTGCTTATATCTCTAATGTAGGATGGCGTTTCTGTTTAAATTAATATTTTAAAAATATTAGCAAAAGAGTAAAAATACTTGTAAAAATTTGAAAAAAATAGAATACTATTTAAAAAATGATTCTTGTTGATATTCATTTATTATTTCTTCGTAACTAAAAGGTCTAAGTAAAACTGAAGATTTAAAAAAAAGCGCAACCTTCTAGCATTACTCTAAAAGAAGATAGTTATAAACAATAATCAATTGTTTAAAATTAAGTTTGTTAACTTGCATTAATTATTACCTCACTAAGTGAAAAGTGGACAAAAAGTTGAATATTTCAGAAAAAATGCAATTTTTTAGCATTACTATAGGAGAAGGTTATAAATAATAATAATTTGTTAAAACAATTATTTCTGTTAACTTTAATTCATTATTGCCTCGCTCTGCCTGAACAATTAAAAAAAGGTTAAAAAATTCGGAAAAAACCGCAACTTTCTAGCATTATTTAAAAAGAATATTATTAAAAATAGTAATATATTGGTTAAACAATTATCTTTGTTAGCTTGAAATACTTATTATACTCTAATTGACAAGTGGACTTTCTAGCAACTTTCTAACATTATTCAAAGAGAATACGATTAAAAATAGTAATAAATTGTATAAACAATCATGCTTGTTAACTTGAGTTGTTTATTACTTCTCTCTAATATATATATATATACAGGTATATAACTTTAATGACAAAGTGGACAAATGTGGAAAATTTTATTAAAAAAACGCTAATTTCTAGCATTATTCTCAGAGTATATTGTTATAAATAATAATAAATTGTTTAAAAATTATTTCTGTTAACTTTAATTGATTGTTGCCTCGCTCTAACTGAAAAGTTGAAAACCAGTTGAAAAATTTGTAAAAAAACCGCAACTTTCTAGCATAATTATAGGAGAGGATAGTTATAACTAATATATCGTTTAAACAATTATGTTCATTATATTGCATTAAATATTAACTCACTCTAAGCAAAAAACACAAAAAGTTGAATTTCAAAAAAAAACAGCAACTTTCTAGTATTCATCAAAGAGAATAAAATTAAAGATGATAATAAATTATTTAAACAATTATTTTTGTTAACTTGAAATAATTATTACCTCACTCTAATTGAAAAGTGGACAAAAGATGGAGAATTTTAGAAAAAAACCGCAACTTTCTAGCATTATTCCTAGAGAATATTGCTATAAATAATAATAAATTGTTTAAACAATTATTTTTGTTAACTTTAATTGATTATTGCCTCGCTCTAACTGAAAAGTTGAAAACAAGTTGAAAAATTCGGAGAAAACCGCAACTTTCTAGGATTACTATATAAGAAGATAGCTATAAATAATAAATTGTTTAAAGAATTATGTTTGTTAACTTGCATTAATTATTAACTTACTCTAAGCAAAAAGTGGACAAGAAGTTGAGTATGTAAAAAAAAACCTAACTTTCCAGCATTATTCAAAGGAAATATTATTAAAAAAAGTTAATAAATTGTTTCAACAATTATGTTTGTTAACTTAAAATAATTATTACCACATTCTAATTGAAAAGTGGAAAAAAGGTGGACAATTTTAGAAAAAACTGCAACTTTCTTGCATATTCTAAAAAAATCTTGTTATGAATAATAATAAAGTGTTTAACAAATAATAATAAATTGTTTAAAAAACACAACTCTCTTTGTAACCTTGCATTAATTATAACTTCACTAAGTGAAAAGTGGACAAAAAGTTAAAAATTTAGAAAAAACCGCGACTATCTAGCATTATTATAGAAGACAGTTATTAACAATAATAAATTGTTTAAACAATTATGTTTGCTAAATTGCATTAACTATTACCTCACTCTAATGAAAAGTGGGCACAAAGTTGAAAATTTCAGAAAAAAAACAACACTCCAGCACTATTCAAAGAGAGTATTATTAAAGATAGTAATAAATTGTTTAAAAAATTATTTTTGTTAATTTAAATTAATTATTACCTCTCTCTAATTGAAGAGTGGACAAAAAATGTAAGAGTAGAAAGAAAGCCGCAACTTTCCACCATTATTCTAAGAGAATATTGTTATAAATAATAATAAATTGTTTAAATAAATAGTTTTGTTAACTTTAATTGATTATTACCTCGCTGTAACTGAAAATTTGAAAAATTCAAAAAAACCTGAGACTTTCTAACTCTATTCTAAGAGAAAATTGTTGCAAAAAGCAATTTTTCACTTATGGGGTTTTTCGGGACCGTATAAGACAGACTTATAGTTAAAAAGTAATTTTTAATTCGTATTCGATGGCTAATTGTGAAGAGAAAGATTTAGTTTGAACTCGATTCACCTAATATTGACGATTCTGAATAAAATTTACAAAAACCTCTAAATATCATTTTTTTCTTTAAAAAAAGCATTTATCTTTTTGTGGATTCGAACAAATTTAGGGGGATATACATGAAAATTTAAAAAGAAAAAATTTCCAATGCTTTTTCGGACCACCCTATAGCATAACGGATGCTAATAATCACAAATTCAAGGGGAAAATATTCTTGGACGTCAAATTAACATTTTTTTGTTGTTGTAAATTTCACAATCGACATAATGTCAGTTCCTTTAAATAATTCACAGGTGTAATATATGTGGATCGTTAATCATTCGATTAATCCATTATTGAATGCACAGCGATAGCACGAATTCACGTGGGATCAAAGTTCGTTGGGTTTGACTGGGACAGAGCGCTCATCTCGTTTGTCAACTCTTCCAATACGTCATTCGCGAATGCCATCCACGACACGCCAACGAATGAAGCCAATGAAGGAGAAAAAAAAATGGACAATTTATCCCTGACACTTCCTTTTTAATTCCCTATAATTTGTTTGCGATATCAATTGCAGAATTTGTCTATTAGGGTACCCACGAAAAATACATTTTAATTTTTTTGACACAGTGTGTGTAAAATGCGTTTTTACACACCCATATTAGTGCGTAAAACGGCTTATTAAACACCCACTAATATGGGTGTGTATAAACGCATTTTACGCGCACTGTGTCAAAAAATATCGTATGCAACTCGTGCGTACGGTTTTACCTACTTGTGGTGATCGTGTGCGTAAAACCGCATTTTACGCACATGTTGCATAATATACTATTTTGCAGCTTCCTACTCGAAATCTGGTGCTTTTTGACAGAAAAATAACCACGTGTTTTTTCTTTTCTTGTTCCAAAATTTTTTAGAGGTGTTGCAAGAAGTTTTATTATCTGAGAGTCATAAAACTTCTTTTTATTAAAAAAATAAAAAGTTTTTTTTAATGTTATTTTTTTTAATGCACGTAATTTTGAGGAGTCGAATTTAAAAAATTTAAATTGCAAAATTTAGGGAACTGTTTTCAAAAAGTTTAAGCAAATTTTTAGGACTTATCCCCTGAAAAAATATCTAAAAATAAATAAATTACCCCGTGTTTTTTCACTTTTCCAAAAAATGGAATTTAGAGGTAGCTAGAGGCGTTTAAAAAATTAAATTGTGGTTAAAAATGACTAAAATTATTATTTTTTAAAAAAGAAAAAATACGGGGTAATTTGTTTTTAAAAAATTTTTACTAGTAGATCTTTAAAAATATTTAGAATTTGAAAATTTAAAGAAACGTTGTCGAAAAGTTTAAACAAGTTTTTAGGGCTTACCCTCTGAAAAAAATACCTAAAAAATTAATTACCCTATATTTATTCTCATTTCGAAAAAAGAAAATTTAGAGGTAACTACGGACGATTCAAAGATTTTGGTTAAATGTTTGAAAACATGAAAAACAAATTGTGGTTAAAAATGCCTAAAATTATTTTTTTGAAAAAGAAAAAATACCGGGTAATTTGTTTTTAAAAAGGCATGATTTTTACTATCGGAGCTTTAAAAATATTTAAAACTGCAAAATTAAGAGAACAGCTTTCTAAAAGTTTTAACAAATTTGTAGGGCTTACCTTCTGAAAAAATACCTTTAAAAAATTAATTACCCCGTATTTTTTCCTTTTTTGAGAAAAGTAAATTTAGAGGTAGCTAGAAGCGTTTCAAAAATTAAAAATGTGGTTAAAAATGTGTAAAATTATTTTTTTAAGAAAGAAAAAATACGGTGTAATTTGTTTTTAAAAAGGCATAATTTTTATTAGTAACGTTTAAAAATATTTAAAATTGTAAAATTTAGAGAAGCACTTTCAAAAAGTTTGCACAAATTTGTAGTGCTTATCCCCTAAAAAAAACCTTTAAAAAATTAATACCCGATATTTTTTCCAGTTTCAAAAAAAGCAAATTTATAGGTATCTGGGGATATTTCAAAAATAAAATGATGGCTAGAAGTGACTGAAATTATTGAAAAATCAAATAAGGAAATAATACGTGGTAATATTTCTTCAAAATATATAATTGAAGGTGATAAGTCTATCTAAATATTTATAGTTTTAATATTTAAGGCATGAATTTAAAAAAAATTAAACGTGAATTTCTTTTGTTTCGATAAAAAAAAGTTTATGATTTGTACAAAGTGTTGGAATTTGAGAATAAGCTTATTTTATAAATTTTATAAAAAACATAAGATTAATTTAACAAATATTTAATTATTAGATCATTTGTAAATCATGCATATTGCATGACAAAATGATGTAAAAATAATAAAAAACAATAAAATATTGCGAATCTATTTTATACATGCCATCATAAAATGGATGGACCAAAAATAATTCTTAAGAAATTGAAATTATAAATATTTAGAAGGGCTTATCGCACGCAATTGTATATTTTAAGGAAATATTACCTCGTATTATTTATTTCTTTTGAAAATAATAATTTAAGATATTTTTAACCACCATTTTATTTTTGAAATGTCCTCAGC
>JBAGKK010436303.1:0-17741 GCA_037177015.1 Euceroptres primus
AAAATTAATTAAATAAAAGAGCTAATTATTTTCCAGATTTATGATTATCTGATGCACGATCCATATATGATGATGAGATTTGTATTTACTAGTATTTTCGTGATAATTCATTTGTATTTAAAGTGCTGGCAATCTCAAAAGTTAATCGACCACAGTTTGTCAATTGGAAATACTATGTAAGTTGGCGGTAGGGCTCCCACCGTGATTTCCAATTAATTATGGAATTTTTTTTATTTTCTATTTTACTTCCCATGTATATGTATACATATATAGGATTTCAATTTCAGATATAATGTAGATTGGTTTAAAACTTCTTGGAGAACGAGAAAAATTTTGCATATTATTTTGATCAGGTCGAGCAAGCCTTGCAAGATAACTGCTGGAAAGTTTTTTGAAATGTCTCTCCGAACATTTTCTGTCGTAAGTTTTTAGGAAATGATCAAAATTATTTAAATAATCCAAGATCTGATGCAAGTTAAAAATGCTAACAGCTGTATTTATTTTTATAGGTCATTCGGGCTTCATTTTCGTATTTCACAGTTCTAAAATCCGTTCGATAATTATATAAACGAAATCATAGAAAGATTTATGTTATAATAATTAATAAATAATAATTTTTAATAATAATGAACTTTTATAATATTTGTCGTATTTTAATTAGAATTGATGAAATTTGGTCAAACAAACTCTCTCAAGATCCATAAACAAGAAGAAAGACAAAGTATAATAGTATAATAGTCAAATAATAATAGAAATTAATTGTAAGTAATGGTTTCCTCATGAGGGAAACTTCTTGTGTAATTATTGTTTGTTGCCAATACAAATATCAATAGTGAATCGGAGCAAACTTCTTGAATAATAATTTCGTTGCTATAACATGGTCAGTTCAAAAGTATAAATTAATGGACTTCTTTTTTATAAAATCTGAATTCAGAATCAACAGATTTTTTATGAAATTAATTGTACTTTGGCGTTGGCAGCCTACTTTGCAGAAACGGCTTTATCTTTCGCTAACAGCCTTCATCATTCTATCCCTCAAAGGTGAGAATAAATTGTTAAATGATAATTAAACTATAACGCTGAATCGCATTACCCAAAAGAAGCTGAGAGTAAAATTTGTTGCATGTAATTTTTTAGAGGGGTAAATTTTGATTTCGACAACTTTACGTGTTTCAAAATACATGCGCGGTCATGGAAAAATAAAAGAAAATTTAACCAATATTCAGATAAAACTTACCCAGGAAGTTAATTTTTGTTTCAGGTAAATATAACATCAAAATAAAAGTAAAAACAACACTTCGTTTTTTCCGTGTAGAGTAAACAATATTAGGGATCTGAGCGAAACTATGGATCATTTTTTTATTTCTTCCTTTTATTTTTATCATATCAATTTTATTTCAGATAAATAAAATTAATAAAACAAATTAGTGATGCACAGTATGTTTATTTATCACAGTTTGTTTTATTCAATTTATTTTTTAGTTGAATTAAAGAAATTTAGAAAATTCCTCTTAATTTCGTTCGAATGCCTGAATGAAATTAATCTTAAATTAAAATCAAATCAAATTATTTATTCTTGATTTTAAGTTAGGGGGTTTAATATCGGGGGCAAAAAATTCTCATTGCGCTGATCAACGTCAAAAAAGTGTGTACATTTTTTATTTGAATTTATAATTAGTCATCTTTTCTGCGGTTATACTTTTTGAATACAAATAAACAAATAAATGTTTGTTTCAGAACATTTTATATTTTCTCTTGTTTTCTAGACTTTATTATACCTATTGGTCTTTTTTTACAAATATCTAATTTTAATTTACTATAATGTTGTAGATGAAAATACTTTTGAAAGTACAATACTTAGGACACCTTCTTTGAGCCGTTGGATTAAAAATGTTCTATTCATATGCAGCGTTGACAAACAGTTCACAGCTCACAACACTAGACATGCATCCACCTCTTTAGCTCTTAGGAAAGGTTTAGACATAAGAGTTATAAAAAATTCTGCAGGATGGTCAGAAAGATCATCTGCCTTTGCAAAATTTTACAACAAACCAATTGTGGAGTCTGATTGCTTTTTTAATTCAGTTATGAGTTCCTAGATTTTTTTGTACGTTTTACTTGTTGCTGATAAAATAAAATATGTAAATATTGAAAATTTGTCAGCTCTGAAAGTCTACAAATGTGATCTTGAGAACGAGGCGGGAAGTATAATTAACCGATTGAATGAACTTACCTGTAAGTGCAGTTCAATCATAATTATACGACCGCCTCGGTCGAAGGGATTTCACCCCTCCCATACTTTAATTTTTTCGTTGGTCCTCCCAATCACCGAAACGAAATTCCGTGGACAATTTTCCTATACATCTCTAAACTTAATGAGATAATGAAGTATGTCACAGAAGGAAACAGAGGACCCCGATATATTTTATTTTAGCTCTGAATTGTGGCGACGCGAGTAGCATGAGATGATACTACAAGTGTAATCCCTTCGAACGAGGCGGTCGTATAATTACGATTGAACTTCGCTTCCAGGTAAATTCATTTAATCGGTTAATTTTTCACAATTTTTTAATAAAAAATTAAAAGCAATTAATTTTTTAAATAATTGGCGACCTTCGTAGCTGTATTTTAATTACATATTGGTTAAATAATGTCCCTCAACTTCTATAAACGAGGGGAAAGTCAAAGTATAAATTAGTATAATAGTCAAATAATAATGGAAATTTATTTTAATTACTCTCTTCATAAGAACAACTTTTTTAGTAAATCGAAGTGTAAATATTGTTTGCTACCTTTACAAATATTTCTTTCTATTCTGCAGATTATTCCAAGATATTGTTTTTTATTGTAATTCTTCACATTTTTTAAATAAAAATAAAAAGCGATGCATTTTTTAAATAATTGGAGACCTTCGTAGCTTTATTTTAATTACATATTGGTCAAATAATCTCCCTCGACTTCTATAAACGAGGGGAAAGTCAAAGTATAAATTAGTATAATAGTCTAATAATAATAGAAATTGATGCTGGTGGTGATTGGACTCACTATTAAACTGAAAGCGCGTTACCTCAGAATGTATTTAATGTATGTATAAGTCAAAAACTGTAGTTAAATCAACTATTTCAAAATTATGCTGGACACGCTCTTACTTAACAGACTGTACCTATTCGAATGAACTCCTATGTATGATTGGCTTGAATATGGTGATCATCAGTTTTACACTATTCGAAGTTTGTAATTAATTTTATTAATTATATATATATATATAATTAATAAAATTAATTACATAAAAGAGCTAATTATTTTCCAGGTTTATGATTATCTGATGCACGATCCATATATTATGATGAGATTTGTATTTTCTTGTACTTGTCTGATAACTCATTTGCATTTTAAGTGCTGGCAATCGCAAAAGTTAATCGATCAAAGTTTGTCAATTGGGAATACTATGTAAGTTGGCGGTAGGGCCCCCACCGTGATTTCGAATTAATTAAAGAATTTTTTTTATTTTCTATTTAGTAAGAAGTTCCTATATATATATATATATATATGTATGTATGTATGTATGTATGTATGTATGAGGCATTCTTCGTCAAACGAGCCACCGCCCTTTGTTCAAAATTTGTTGGGCTTTAAAAACTCATGCCGCGACTAAAAAGTTGGAAAAATTTATGTAGTTTTCAATGCCGATGGGCGGTTTTTGAAAATCAATATGGCCGACGCACTATAGCGGCCGCAATCCACATCAGTCTGTCCGTAATTCGATCATCTTGTTCAGTTGAGACCAAACATTTTTTCTGTGCCTCATGATCGATTTCTCAGGAGTTTTCAATATGGCTGCTATCCAACCCGAGGTAGAAATTTCAATATTAAAGATGGCGGATGCAATATGGCGGCCATGAGCTCAAGAAAACGGCTATAAGCGAATTATTATTTCTCAAGTCGACTAGATAATAATTATTTGGGGGGTTCTGATCATGCTGAATTCAAATTTGATATAAACAAATTGGAACTCGAAATATCGGATTCAATATGTCCGCCTTACGATCAATCAACGTAACACAGATACTCTATGAAGGCACCCAATATCGCTATTAATGAATTCAGTGTTAGAAGTTATAAATTCAAAATGCCTAATCTAGGAGAAACTCTGCTTGAACAGTCAACATTCCACAGATATATGGAAGTACATCAAGTGGTGTGGAAAATCTTCTTTTGAGTGATTTAGGTATTTCTCGTCATGTATTTTCGAGCATTGTTGATCCTTATGAAAAAAACCCCAAAGTACCATGTCAACACGCAATTTTAGTCGCTTACACTCAGTTTCCGATGTTCGCACCGAAAAACTGGCCGCTTACACTAGACAATTTGGTGTAGACACCAAAAAGTTGGGTGTCGATACCTAAGTGTTGAGTGTGTAGTCTAATAGTCGGGTGCTCGCACCTAAAATTTAAGTGTGCACATCGAAATTTAGGTTCAAGGATTTAGTTTGAATCTCTGCTGTTCGTTTTCTGGCACTGAATGATGAAAAATTCACATTGCAATTAACTTAATGGACATTCAAAACCAATATATAGTCCGTTATACGGACTCATGAAAAAATGTGATCAAATAGCGAACCCGGGTATGAAATGGGTTGCCCATGAAAAAGATGTATTTTTTATACCTAGAAACTTTTATGCTTAATACTTTTCTCAAAAACCACGTCATTAGACGATAAGACCCAAAAATCGATATTTCGAAGGCGATTATGCGTATTTTGATCGTTTCCATGCATTTAAAGGTTAAGAATGCCTTTTATGAAATCTATTGCACATGAAAAAGATGTATTTTTTTACGCTTTACAACTTTTACATTTAACATTTTTCTCGAGAACCACGTCTTTAGACATTGAGTACCAAAGATCGATATTTCAAGGGCGTTTATGCGTATTTGGATAGTTTTTTATGCCCGCATCGCTGGAAGCCTATGATTGTTTTTTCTCGGTTATCGATCGGAAAACAACCGCCTCGCATCCTATTTTTAGGTTTAAAAAAAACACAAGAATCGTGCATGTTTCGCAAAAAAATTAAGTCAGATTTCGGGACGAACAACCACAAAATGACATTGTAAATATCAAGAGATATAATAAATTCCGAGATTATGCTCGTTACCTACGCAGCCACTATACTGGATCAGTAATTTTGAGTTTATAATTTCCACTATCAAAATTATGCTCAGCGACGCTGAGCACCTGCGAAAAGTAAGTTTAGCTTGTTTTGAAGGTCTTCCAGGTGTCTTCAGTACGTTTATTGTACATCTTGCGGCCATGTTGGAGTTTCAACTTGTTAACATCAAATTTGGATTCAGCATGATCAGAAACCCTCAAATAATCATTATCTAGTCGATACGAGTAATAATAATTCACTCATAGCGATTTTCTTAAGCTCATGGCCGCCATATTGCAACTGCCATCTTGAAAATGGAAATTTCTACTTCGGGTTGGATAGCAGCCATATTAAGTACTCCTGAGAAATCGATTCAGAGGCATAGAAAAAATGTTTGTCCTCATACTGAACAAGATCATCAAATTGTGGACTGATTTACGCGGATTGCGGCTGCTATAGTTATATAGCTATAGTTGTTGACAACCTGTCAGTTTCCCAACTTTCCTGTTGTGCTTCTTCGGTGCAACGGGACTTCCACAGGAACAACTCCCCGGATATAAACTGCCTCGCCGAGATCGGCTGTGTTTCTTCGTCTCGACTCCGTCCCGACTCTGACTCAAAGACCCCACGTTTGGCGGACATTTTCTCTTCTCGTACACGCGCGTTTCGGGGTTAGGTTCGGCTTCGGCGAAATCCCGGAAACTTATTTACAAAACGTGTGTTTTTAGAAAACCACGATATAATAGTATACTCGTAATTTTTATATAATGAAGATTGGATCATAGATGATAAACACTGGATCTAATTCCAAAAAGGGAATAACCTTATAAAATACGGGTTAAAATGCGACATTTATGGTAAAATTAGAATTACTGATGGAATCTACTTCCTGTAAAAGTTTCTCAACATTAAAATGTACAGTTTAAGGGTTATTTTAAAAAAGTATGCTTGCATACATTTATGTAATTAAAATATATAAGATAAACTGCATTATCAAAATATGATACAATTTTTCTTTATAATACAGATACTTACGAGACTAATGGGAAAACTAAAAACAAAAATTATTATTAACGTACAAAATTGTCTTTTATTAAGTATTTAAATAAATAGATATAATATAAAAAATAAAACTCTAATATCGGAATACAGACTCGTTTAATTTCGTTTTTCAGCAACTATTTTTAACAAAAAAGAATTCTTCAAGTAAATAGGACATTTTTAAAGATAAATGTTGAATAATAAACTTATAATATTTCAGTTCTTATTTAAAAAATATTAATGATAAATTTGCCAATATATATATATAAAAGCACAGTTTCTTATAGAAAAATAAATTTAAGTAACATTTTTTATTTTTAATATTCTTATAGTAATGAAAAATTTGTTATAAAATATATTAAAAACACTAAAACTCAATTTTTGTGTTTAATTTGAAAATTACAGTTTTTATTGTAAAATATCCGGTATAGAAAAAACTTTCAGGAAAACGAGATTTGAGAATCTCGTTACGATCGATCGTTTTGTTAAGAAATCTCGATCGAATGAGGTGATAAGATATTAGAGTATCGAATGGCAAACCGAGGTTAAGTAAGTTCTAGATCGATTCTCGTATCCTCTCGCTCGAATGCAGCACTATTAGTGTATTGGAAACAAAATCATGTGCACATGAGCACATGCCGTCAGCTGACACTACGGACGCGGCACTAACTTCATTTAGTTTGACTTTTTTACCTATCGTGGGCTTTACAAGGTCCCCAAGAGAACAAGTTAAGTGAATAGAAAAAACGAAAAAATAGATTTATAAGCAGAAAATATTTCATCATAAATTGTTTTAACAATATATTATAAAGAAGGGATTAAATGATAAGCTTAATCCTCGTGTAGTCAATATTTAGTTTATGCATAAATCCGTGCACGTGTTTCAAAAACGTCTTTTAATGTTCTTGGGCTCATTTTAAAGGTGAATTTTTATAGAATTGCACTAACTTATCACCATTATTATGGTAATTCTTGCTTGCATGTTGCAGGATGGTAAAGCTGAAACAAAAAAGTTATAATAATTTGAAAATTTTTAAAATATAATAATAATTTAAAATCAAATTTTCCATGTGATCCTTTAAAGTTAAAATCTACAAAGGAATTCCTACAACACCGTATTTCATCTCTTTTTCAAATAAAAATTTCGCAACTTAATTGGTTTGGTGCACCATAGTCAAAAAAATTTTAAAAACCAATATTTTGCTGCGTTATTAGGGTATTTTCAGGTAAGATTCTTTACCAAATTTTTTAATTTGCCTTTATGTAAAATTTCCCTTAAAAATATTTTAGCATGTGAGCAGAAGCAAATGAATGGGTAACACAGTAAAATATTTAAGAACTTACTTATCGTGGAAAATCATTGGCTTTATATTACGAAATAATTTATATTGAAACTTCCGACAAGTGACATCGCCTGTAGAAGTCTTTTTGGAACATTCTTATCATCAACAAGTCGCTGAATTTATTTGGAGGGATTTTCAACTACGCTTTCGATACAAAATCCAGAAATCAAAATTTCTTACATAACAGTGTTGTTACAAGATTTATATTTAAACTTCTAGCAAAAGTGATGACGCTTCCAGATATCCGTCGGAGACATCCTTGTCTTAGCCCAGATTGCACAACAGTTTGCAGCAAATTTTTCTAAACCTTGCGGCGCAAAGTTTAGAAAATTGTACGGCAAGGTTCAGTTTAGCTTGCCGTAAGGAGAGATATGTCCGTCGTGTGGCAATTTGGCGACTAATGCTTCAGGGAACCTTGAACCGCTAGCTTCCCGCAAGTATTTGAATTAATATTGAGGGAAACTTGCATCGCAAGGTCCAGAGAATTTACAAAACTATATTGAGGGAATTTTGCATCGCAATGTTCGGGAAACCTTGCGACGCAATATTAAGGGATCCTAGAACGGAAATGATCCTGCAAGCGTGTGCGACAGTTTTCAGATAATTTGTTTTTCATCAATACTCTTGGAAATTTATATAACACTAGGCAAGGCAAGTAAAAACTAACTAAATCTGTGCTATCAAGGAATTAAGAATTATGTTATTTATTCACGCATTACTTCTCACACTTTATAAAAAAAAATATTTGAAAAATATAATAAAAGCACAATTCCATTACACATTAAGAAAGTTAATTAATTATTTTTCACTTACCTTCGTATTCTGTAGTGTGATATAAATTTCCGAAATTATTGATGAAAAGAACATTATCTGAAAAATCCTGCAGAGGCTTGCAGGAGCATTCCCGTTCAACGTTCCCTTAATATGGCTTTGCAAAGTTTCCCGAAACTTTCGGTGCAATTTTCCCTTAATACAGCTTTGTAAGCTTTCCTGAACCTTTCGATGTAAGCTTCCATCAATATTACTTAGAAAACTTGCATGAAGCTAACGGTGAAAGGTTTCCGCAAGAATTCATCGCAATATTGCCACGTGACAGACATTTTCTTGCTCGCAACTAGCTTGCCTGCACCTTGCCGAGCAATTTTCTGAATCTTGCGCCGCAAGCTTTAGACAAACTTGTAGTAAACTGTTTTGCTATCTACAGAATTAATTTTACGGGATGATCTAACTATCCCTTTGAGATAATACGCAAAAATAAAAATTTCTAACATTTTTGAGCGACTCTGTTGTGTTAGAAATTATGATTTCGCGATATTATTTCGCATGGGTAATAAAACATCACCCAAAAATGAATTCAAAGATTTCTTGATGACAGGAATGTCTGAGAAAGATAACTAGATGCGCTGTCACTTCTTAGAAGTCTCAATATAAATTTTTCGTGACTTATGAATTTAGCGAGTTATGAATTAAAGGGCGACACTGCATACGGGCGTAAGTGGCAAATTTCCGAAAATCGGTTTATTGTATTAAACTACTTGTTTCCTCTTAACTCATGTCCCTGTAGAAAATTTCGGTCCAGTTCGATTTGGAAGTAGGTCAGGGGAAGAAAAGCAGTGCATAAGGGTGTAATTGCCATGAGCCACTTAGTGCATTTTAGGCCTTTATGGACCAAATTGTAATTTCTAAGAGTTTTGGCGTCACAAAAAAAGCATTATTTATACGAAAAAAGTATTTATACATAATTCATTACAAGCTGAAATAGTTGAAGGAAATCATGTTTTTCTCAATGTCATCCTCGAAATCAATATTTGATACTTTTTTTCTCCGAAGTCACTGCTTTTTTTTCGCCCGCTCTTTTCGGGATTCAATAGAGATAAATAATAGCTCGAGACGCGTTTTCAGTTTTATTTTTAAATTAATAAATGAAAAAGTTATGCAACTCTTACAGAGTCAAAATCTGCGTTTCTTGGGACTCGCCGTTTTTTTGACACGGGTTTTCTCGGAGATGGTTGCTTTTTAAAGCGCTTCTTTGACGATTCACTAAGGCTAAGTAATAGCTCGAACGTAATTTCTTGTTTTTTTAAAAATTAAAAGCGTTAAAGTTAGACAGTTTTTTGTGCCTCCTGTAAAATTCGGGGTTTGGCACTTACGCCCGTATGCAGTTTCACCCTTCAATTCAAAAACTTGTCAATGATAAGAATGTCTCCGAAGGCAGTCCGGAAGCCGTAATATTTGTCAGAAGTTTCAATATAAATTATTTCGTAATAAAAAGCCAATGATTTTCCACCATAACTAAGTTTTTAAATATTTTACTGCGTTACCTATATATGGGGCATTATTTCTCAAGTGAACCCAGCCCAAAATATAAATTTCTCCGATCGGGTTCAAATTTACAAAAAATTTAGGCCTTTTAGATAGCACTTCAAAAAAAAAAAAGATTGATCAGTTTGGTCAAAAACTCGCCAAGGTACAGGGGGTGAAATGTTTGTACTTTGCGCAAAGAGCCTCTATTTCAGATATAAATATTTTTTATGCACGGCATATAAAAAAAGGGGTGCGACATCATTTTAAACGGAGAGAAGATTGAGCAGGTTGAAGACTTCATGTACCTCGGAAGTTTATTTTCTGCTGATGGAAGGTTAGACGGTGAAATATTGAGGCGTGTAAACGAGGGTAGGAAGATCATAAGCAGTGTGAGAGCCATTAATAAAAGTAAAAATATGACGAATAAAGCGAAAATAGCAATATATAATTATGTGTTGACACCTACTGTATTGTATGGAAGTGAGACCTGGACTTGTCAAGAAAAGGACAGAGGGAAGATGAACGCGGTCGGTATCCGATTCCTAAGAAATATATGCGATAAAACGTTAATAGGGTTCTTAAAGAATGTGAATGAAAAAATTCATATTCTTAAAGAATATGAATGAAATTTGTTGAGATGGTTTTGTCATGTCGCGAGCATGGATGAAGGACGTTTAAGAAAGCAAGTATATTTAGGTAAAGGAAATGGTTACGTACACAGGGTTAGGCCAAGGGAAGATTAGTGTCAGTATGTGAGCGAGAAGCTAAACTGAAAGAATATGAGGAGTCAAAGAAATAAGAGAGCTTGTTTGAAAAAGTGCATGGACATAAAAGAAGCAAAATATGTATGTCAGGATAGATATGTATGGCGTAAAATTGTTTATAGGACGTGTGTGGCAAAGAGTAGCAGTGGTGTGATAGATGCCCGAAACGAAAGTTCTTTGGATACTGATGGGCCCAGGTGGAGTTATTGTTTAGTGACTAAGGCTGGGAGTTAATTTGTGTATGGAACTGCCGAACCTCTTATTAGGCAGTCTGTTTGCCTCTGTTTAATGTGTTTATATGATTAGTTTATTGCAAGAAGACTTTGTGAGACTTTTCATATGGGGCGATTGCTAGCGAGATTGATCAACAACCCGGGTCGGACCGGTGTTGCGAGAAGAGCGTGAAACAACTCCCCGATTGATTTATGAATCTGTCTCCCTTGCTACACATTCTCTTCCCTACTTTATTAATACCTAAACAATCCTTAGTAACATAACATGCCTAGAACCGAATGAGTTAGCGCTTACCCTAAAAGAGAACAATGGGGGTAATGTGAACAATGGCACAATAATAATATTAATAATAATACCTAGTAGTAGAAAAATTGAAAGTCAATCTTTTTGAATTTGCTTCTTTTAACGTACAATTGCCCTTAAAATTCTAGTTTAACACGCAATCTGAAGCAAATTGATGAATAACAGAATAAAATATTTAAAGATTTAGTTATTGTGGAAAATCATTCATTTGATAATACGAAATAATTTTATATTTAAGAGAATAATGCCTGTTTTCATTTAAAGAACTTCTGTTTAGAGCTCTTCCCAAAAGCCACAATAATTATTGATCCCTTTTTTTAATTTAGATAATTAACTCTAATTATTGTTGAATGTAACTGTACTATTATTAAATATTAGTTTCTATCTAATTGTAATTTTACATAAGAAGTTAGATGAAGATATTTAAGTTTGTTCTGGATACATTGCGACCCTGAAAGCAGTAGGGTAGGTCAAAAACCTATATTTTCGAAACTTGAATCGACCGGCCTAGTGCGGAAAAGTTGCCTTCGGGGAAGACAGATTGAGGCAACAAAATTTTGAAATTCGTTAATATTTGACCATCACACATCGAGGTCAAAGTTTTGAAATTTTGGCCAATTTTTTGCCAAATTTTCCATCGGCCAAAAAGTTATGGCGATTTTTTGTATGTACAGTTTTTGGCAGTCAATAAAAATGATAATTAAAAAAAATGGTGTTCCAGTTAGAATTTTTTGAAATTGTACAAAAAACACGTTTTTTGGAATTTGTTTCAAAAAAATTGAACTTACCTATGGTGGTTGAAATTATACTTTAACTTGAATCAAAAAACATACCATTATTTTGTTATCACGGATACAAAATTTTTTCGTTCTTTCGAAATTATGAATCCTGCCTTTTTTTCAGCGATTCTCATACCTCTGACAATTTGTACACGTGTTGTCGCCCGCTGAAAATATCTTTTTTCCTTTATTACAAATAATACTTCAAGATGTTTTTAAACTTCTTTGAATTACAGATTATCTTTTTAAAGTTATAGAACATAGTGATAATTCGTTAAATTTATTTAGTTTTAAGCTTCTTTCAAATTCGAATTTTTAAAGGAAAATATGTTTCGAATCATCGATAATCGATTCACGTATGATCATGATACTCGGTGCTCAGCAAATTGTTTACTTCACTCTACACTCAAAAATCACACGGCCTCTTTGTCAGTCTGGAGCTAGCCTCCAACGGTGTCTGACGTACTAACCTTTTAGTCAATTCGAAAAGTAACCTATGACTTTTGTGCAAACTTCTAACCTACGTTACAAATAAAGAAAATAGAAAGAATATTGGATTTTTGATTTCATTCCTAAAAAATCCGTCAGTTCATCCATTTCCTATTCTATCGAGATTACAGCTAAAGTTCCTTCAATTCAAGTACTTCCAGTTCAAGTTCCTTCCAGTTCGAGTAAATTGAAACAGGTCATTCTCATCCTCAAGGTACTTGATCTCGCATTCCTCCTGGAAGGTTCGGAGAATTCTCTCGTTTCTTCTGGGTGGTTAGAGATTTCTTACATTCCTACTAGGGAAGTTTGGACACTCTTTCTTGCTTCTCATAAGAGGTTTGGATAATTTCCTTACACTCCTTTCAGGAGGTTTGAGATAAATTCTCGTTTCTCTCAAAAGGTTTGGAGGATTTCCTTTCATTCCTTAAAGAGGGTTAGAGATAAATTCTCATTGCTCTCAAAATGTTTGGAGGATTTCCTTACACTCCTTTCTGGAGGTTTGAGATAAATTCTCGAGATCTGTTCTCGTTCCTCTCAAGGAGTTACCCCCCAAAAAAGATTTGAGACTGATTTCTAAAAATTTCTGGAAAAATTCTTGATAAACCGCGAGCCTTCAAATGTGAACCCGATATTTTCATTTCTTCATTCTCGTAAAAAAGAGGTTTCTTTTTGTCTTCCACGATAGATGATCAAAAAAGGAAACTTGAACAAAACGAAAGTCTAGTTCTGAAGAGGAGAAATGCCTTTGAAGAACAATGCAACGCACCTCTGGGAGTTATTGTGGAGATACCCTATTCTGGGAAACCCAGGAAGCGAAAAAACAAAGGCTAACGACAAGCCATCAGTCTAACACCAGAAGAGTTGGTGAAAAAAATAGATTGCCTACAGCAAAGCCTACAGCTTTAGAACCTAATGACGTCTCCAGCACCATAGGAAAAGTCTCAAAGAAATCAGGAATTAATGAATTCGACCAAGAGACACCTTTGTGTTGAGCTCTTTGCCACTTTGGACTTATGACTCGAAATTAGTACCCGAAATTCATTGGCTCCGAAAGAATTAATTAAGGCAACCCCGAGGAACAATCTGCGGGTAAAAGTTTCCAGATGGCCACGTCGAGGTAAATCATCGGTCAAAGAATGGATTGTGAAGGAATGACATGATTCGCATCTTGTGGAACACTCAACTGATCCAAAGTTCCGTATCAGATCTTCCCTATCAACGAAAAAGACTACCAAAAATAAAATCATTTCTCAGATCTTCCGAAGACATGCAGAACCAGCTTATACTTTTTCACCAAGATTTCCTCCAAGACCTCGAGTACGATCGGTTATTGTAAGACCACCTACCAATCCATGGGTAAAAACTCGTGCAAAAGTTTCACAAAATCTACCCTCTGATCTTTTTGATCATCCGGCCCGTAGGGTTGTCTATTGACCTAATTGATCCCGAATTAATTCTGTGGTATCAGTGTAAGCAAAATTTTTTTATAATAACGAGGTGATGACATGTTTCTTCGATTCAAGTTGAAGCAGTTTCAAGAACTTTTTTTTTCAATTTTTTAAAAACATACGCATTGAAAAATATAACAAACGTGTTTTTTGCATAATTTTACATGGAAATTTTGATTAAAAATTTTTATTACTTTTTAAAAATTTAAATTTCTCGCCAAAATGAGTAAGGAATTTTTACATTCTCATCAAATGAGTGTAATGGTTCCGTCTGAAATTTGACCCCCCCCCCCCCATTTGTTGATCAATCTCCACGGTTTGAGACTCCCTTGATCCAAAAATCAGGTTTTTTGGTGAGGGTGTTTGTCTCTTGGTCTGTCCACTTTTTTTTTCGTGTACCCACGATTACTTTTGAAGAAATTATATCGAATCGCCTTTTGGTACACTTGTTCAGAACCAGAAAATGAAGATTAAGTTCGTTAAGCAGGCATATTCGATAAAATTTAGAAAGTTTGAGCATTTTCAAAATTTGTGAAAAACACATTTTGAAAAATTAAAAAATTCTAATGTTGGTTCTTAATATTACTCGAAGAGCTCTGTAAGTTATGTACATAACATTTTTCAATTTGTCCAGATTTTAAAAAATTAGAGCATTTTCAAAATTTTAAAATACAGTGTTTTAAGAAATACAGAAATTTTAATAAAAGTTTTTGGTGATATTCAACAAGCTTTATAAATTATCTGAATAGCATTTTTCAATTCGTCTAAAGTTCGAAAAGTTAGAACATTTTCAAAATTTTGAAAAACGGGTTTTTAAAGAAATATAGTAATTTCAATAAAACTTCTTGATGATTGTTAAAAAGCTCTAGAAGTTATTTTGAAATTTTTCGTTCTGCCTAGAATTCAAAAAGTTAGAGCATTTCCGAAATTTTTCAGTATCACTTTTTCAAGATTTTGATCACAGTTCTTGGAGTTGCCGAAAAACTCTACGAATTATCTCTGTAACTTTTTTTGAATCAAATCCGGTTTAACAGAATTATAGCATTCACAATACTTTAAAAAATCAAATATCAAGCTTTTGCGGCAAAATTTAAAATCTGCCCACCACAGGTGGACACGTCCTCATCAGAAATTTATTTCGAAGTACATTTAAGACACCCAGAATGCCACTACTAACCAATTATTTGCACTAAATTTGTTCCATCAATTTTTATGTCAAAATCTGGAATTTGTAATTTGAAGAAATCAAAAAATTCTATTTTACTCGAAAAATGACAAGAGAGAGCGTAGAAGACCTGAGGATTATTCTAATGGAACTCTTTTTTTACAAGAAACACAATATTCATATTAAATTTTGTCTAATCGATATTTGTGCTAAAATTTATTAAAATTTTAACTTCTAAAATTTATCGTAAAATTATTTCATAAATTATATCATTTTTCGAAATAAAATACTGTTTTTATCGAGCGCGAAGCGCGAGTGCCGTGATGAGAATGTAATCCTTCAAGCTCCGAGTGATTTGAAATTTGAAATTTTTTTATATGTCTTTTGACGACTGTTCTGGCATAAATTTTTGGTAAAATTATTACTATCAGATATTTGAATATAATTTGAAATAATTGAAAATCACATTTCTAGAGGTACTGCGCCAATAAAGTGCACGGTGTCCCTGAATGAAAAATTGGTTGAACAAAAATGTCACAGAAAATGGACAACGTGATATTGTTTGTCACCGTTCAAGTAACTAAAAACTATAAAAATTAAAATCGTAGCTGATCCTTTTTTCAACTTAACACAGAAAAACAAAGTGTGAATCTAACACTTTTTTTATTATGCGTTCTACCTGCAAAAAGAATTAACTTTAGGCGGTTAAAATCTCTTTAGAAAATAAGAGACTGATATTAGGGTAACTTGTTGTACCTTCTCTTGTTCTTGTTATTCTTCTTCTTTTTCTTCTTTCTCCTCTTCTTCTTCTTCTTTCTCCTCCTCTTCTTCTTCTTTCTCATCTTCCTCCTCCTCTTCCTCCTCTTTTCCTCTTCCTCTTCTTCTTCTTTGTTTGTGGCCTCTTGCTTGATTAACAAATGGCCATTACCAAACGACATGCATCACTACTCCGCATTCAGGCCATTGACGATTGCACATGCGCACTTCGTGAGCGGACGAACATAGAATTTCCTGACGTCTCACGAAGTGCGCATGTCAATCATTATCTTCAAAGCGGACAATTGCACCTTCTTCACATGCTTAAAAAGCCGCGATTTCAAGGGGAGTAGGACCAAAAGTATCGTGTGCATCATGGGTGGAAGGCGATTTTGACTCGTGTGATTGCAAACTTTTACCCTCGTCAAAATCGCCTTCTTTCCGCCCTTGATACACAGTTTTCATAAAATGAACACAATTAAGTTTCACTCCAACATGGAAATACCCTAACTATTTCGTCATATTTTATTTATAATTTATTCCCACTAATAAATAATACAAACTTTCATTACAGGAGTTTGTCAGAAAAGAAAAAGAAAAGAAACCATTAAATCTACGATTTTTATTTTTTCTGAAAAAACATTTGTACATATTTTCGGTCGTAACTCAGTGAGAAATCAAGATTTTTTAAGTTTTCTGGTCTGATTTCAAAGCCTATATTTTCCTGACAAACCTGTGATTTTATTAGATTTTTAAAATCATTTTTCTGCAGTTTAGGCCAGTTCAAAAATACAAAAATCGTAAATTTTAGACATTTTTGTTCAGTTTTAGTGAAATTATGCGGTTCTTTGAATTAAATTCTTTATCTTCATCACTCAGAATGTGTTGGCAATAATATACACTAAAAATTCCCGTAGATAAAAATCATCAAAAGCTATAAATACATCAGGCATACAAAAATTTGACGTTCTTCGCTGTGTGAAATTGCAATACGCTTGCGATAGCTGTACGGACTTATTCTACCCGAACTTATCCCTCTGCCGGTCATACGAAATTCCCACTTTATACCCAGTACCACGTGGTAACTTCACTGATATGAAATGCGTGTGGATTAGTACGAGCGATTCAGGATCGTAACCATTTCTAAGTGAATAAGTGGTCTAAGTCCCCTTTCGATGTAAAATTTTATAATATTAATCACATCATACGTTTCACGTGTTAAAAATAATTGGTCAGTTATAAAATGTAATAATATTAGCGAAATAAGTGAAACTCTGACAAAAAGTGGGTGTTTTCTACAATGAAATTCAGTATGTGCAACTTAACCTAAAAAATGAAGTCTAAACTCTCTAAAGGATCGAAATTGTAGTAAAATATTTTTCAGAAGAAAAGTTGACAATCTATCAGTAGCGCACTTAAAAGAAGATATATTACATTATTGAAACCATTTTTTTTGTAAATAGAAATTAATTTTCATTTCAATTCTGGAGTTTCTTGGAGGTTATGTTTTGGTAAGTGACAGGACCAGACGAGAAGGTAAACAAGCCTTTTTTAAATGTTATTTCTAGTTATTGCATTAGATTATTCATTGCTTTTTAATTTTTTATTTATTTTTATATTTTTTATACTTATTTTTTTATTTTATTAGATTATTTCTTGTTATTTACTGTACCGCCGGAAATTACGGATACGCCTGTTTTTCGAGAGTTGCTAAAGAGCTTCAATTTTTATATGCTGAAATTTTTTCCTTATCGTAACATGAAAGCTAATCAATTTTGTGTCAGTCAAGCACAATTTCAAGCAAATATGACAATTTTACATGAAAAGATATTTTGCTAAGAAACGTCAAATTTCGAGGTCTTTTAAAATGTTAATAACTCTGAAAATAATATTTTTTTTGCAGTTCTTAGGCTCATTTTAAAAATAAATTTCCGTAGTATTTTGATACCTTATTTAGATATATGTGTA
>JBAGKK010436410.1:0-17740 GCA_037177015.1 Euceroptres primus
GCTCAAGGAATACCCAACAATACGATTAGATTAATATTTATTAAAGTATGAAACTCAATACAGAAATGTTATCTTACGCATCGTCTCGGTCGACTGACTCGGATCTCGATCACGCCATACATACTGGAAGTTTCCTTGAGTTCCGGTCATGTGTTGCGAACATGGCCGCAAGGCGGTAACTTTAAATACTACAGTTTTCTTAAAAACAATTCTGATATAATTTGCATGAATGCT
Source organism: Euceroptres primus (assembly GCA_037177015.1). Taxonomy (NCBI): domain Eukaryota; kingdom Metazoa; phylum Arthropoda; class Insecta; order Hymenoptera; family Figitidae; genus Euceroptres; species Euceroptres primus. Next base: position 235 of record JBAGKK010436410.1, read on the forward strand.
GATAAAGGCAATATTTCTATTTGTATGAAAAAATCAGATTATGTTAGGGATATGGAGGATTTACTTTCTAATCATGATAAATTTGATTTATTAAATGAAAATCCGTTAAAACAATTAAAAAGAGACACTTTTAAGATGCTTGATAATTGGAGAAAGAAAGGTCTTTTAGGAAAAGATATAAGATGGACTGATATTAATACTGAAGACACAGTTCTGGCCAGATGTTATGGTTTGAGAAAGATTCAAAAAGATGGCTATCCCTTGAGAATAGTTATTTCAACTATCAATACCCCTATTCAATTCTTAGAACAGAACTTTAATTTGATTCTCAAAGATTCTCTTACAATTCCAAAATATAATATCGACAATAGCTGGGAATTCCAAAAAATTATTATTCAAAAAACTGTTCCGGGTGAATATGTAATGATTTCTTTGGATGTTGTTGCAATGTTTTCGAGTATACCTCTTGAATTAGTTAAACAGGCAATTTTAAATAGATGGGATAATATTAAAACATGCACTTGATTATGTCAAGAAGATTTTATCAAAGGGATATTTTTTATTATGAACTCAGCCTATTTTCAATTTAATGGATCTTTCTTTAGGAAGAAGTTTGGTACTCCCATAGGTTCAGTCATTTTTCGATTTTGGCGGAAATAGTTATGGAAGATTTGGAGGTCTTTGATTTCAAAAAGTTAGGTTTTGTTTTGCCTTTTTACTTTCGGTATGTTGATGATGCCTTATTATGTGTTCGTCCAGCAAAGTTGCAGATGATTGTTGATGCTTTTAATAGTTTTCATCCAAAACTTCAATTTACCCATGAAATAGAAAAAAATAATAAAATTAGTTTTTTGGACATAGAAGTAATTAAAGGTCAGGATGGTAATATCATTACCAATTGGTATAGGAAAAGTACATATTCAGGTAAAATTTTAAATTTCTTTTCCGCTCATCCTCTTCAAAACAAAATTGCAATAATTAAAAAATTAGTTGACAGAGCTCTAGGCTTGTCTCATGTTTCATTTCATAAAAGAAATTTGAATATTTTTAGAAATATCCTTTTTCAAAATCATTACCCACTAAAGTTAATTGAAAAACACATTACAATTAGATTTCAAAAAGTCAAAAACAAACAAAGTAATATTTTGCCTGCAGATAATCAGAAAGAGTTGAAGGAATATAGTTCTGTTAATACTTTTGTTCTTCCATTTTTCGGTCAAATTTCGAAAACTATTGAATTTTTTTGAAAAAGTTTAAGATTCATACTATTTTCCATAAACTATTTAAAATGGATTCAATAATAACTTTTTGCAAAGATCCTTTAGGTGAGTTTGAAAAAGGTGGAGTTGTTTACAAGATCACTTGCAAGATCTGTAAGATGACTTATGTGGGTCAAACTGGCAGAATTCTTAACACTCAAATACCACACTAGTGCGAATTCGCACCAGCAAAATTTTCAAACAAGTATGACATTTCAGAAAAGTTCTTCTCATTTCTTTCTTTTCTTGCTATTTAAAAATTGTTTATTACATTTATTTTTATTATCATTGCATTTCTCAGTAATTTTTATCCCGAAAAACGTATCTTATAAGTTATAATTACTTTATTTATGCACGAATTATTAACATTTAAAAATGCGAAATCCCAATTCTCACTAGTGTGGTATATACATATGTGCAGATGGAGTGTGGTCTTTGCGGGTTAATACTAGGATGGAGGAACTCAAAAGTGATGTTAGTTTGGGACGCTGTTATAAGAGTGTTCTTGCTAGTCATACAAAGGAATTTGTTGCTGTTGACCATGAGTTTGACTGGGATAATGTTGAAATTTTACATAGTGAAAGTAATGAGAGAACGAGAAAATTGATGGAAATGCTTTATATTAAAAAAAAGGAGTTATCCATTAATTTATTAGCTTCTTTGGATAAATTAAACAAAAGTTACGCCAATATGATTAATTATATTTAACAATGAGGTTTCATAAATTTTAATTTTCTTTTACTTTCTCTTCTCCTGATGTGTTTATGATGGATAATTCTGGTGCGTTCATATTGGATTTGTGTTTTGACCCTCACTTGAGTCTCAGGTATGGTGTTCCGCTGCTCTTCCTGTCTGCTCAAATTTTCCCTACCTTGATAAGGGTGCTGTGTGAGTGCCTAAACGTCGGTGAATATTATTTTGCATGTTTCTTTTTTCTGATTTTATAATAATAAAAATAAAAAAGACGAAAGAAATAAAAAAAACTTATAAAAAATAAAAATATAAATAAAAAAAGAGAAGGAAGGGTATTTGGTTGGTTGTCTGCTCATTTTTCTTTCCTCTTTTTTATTTTTGTAGGATCTTTTTGGAGAACCTTTTTTTTGAATTATAATAGGAGCATGTTATGGTGTTTGTCCAAATATGGTCGTTGGATTCTTGGTTTTATTTTCAGGAATTCTATACATTAATTTGATTATTGAACGTTAAATAGAATTTTAAATTTGATTTTGTTCTAATTTAAATTTCTTAATTGTAATAAATTATCAAACTTTACAAAAAAGTCATTTTTGTTTCAATTATAACTCCGAAATAGCATTATAGATAATAAATTGAAATCATCCCTGATCGCACTGTTTTTCTCTACTTAATGTTAAAAAAATAAATTAAGTGTTTAATTCATTTTAAAAAATGACGCGTACTGTCGCCATTTTCTAAACGTCCGCTTGTTTTAAAAAATGTTTCCAAAGTCTTTCGGAAGTACAACATTCGCATTTTTTAAATTTTCTGGTCTGTATTCTTGCTTAGTGCAAAATATATGTATAGGTATATCTTTTTTAAATAATTATAATCTGCACGAATAGGTGAATTGCTTAGGCCTAGATGTTCTAAAGAATTTATAAAATACAATTGCATTATTGAAGTTGACATATATTTCTCATTCTTTATTTTTCCAAATTATCTGCGTAAAAAATTGTCAGAAATCTTAATTTTGTTGTTATTATTATGCAATCAATTTTATATAAACATTTAATAATAAGTTTCATATCATTATAAGTTATAATAATTACTTTCATATTCATGTTACATTCAATATTTAATTTGAAATTGAATTACAGTTAATATAATATCAATACATTCTGAATATTTTTTATAACTTTATCAATAACTTTTTTGTGAAGGAGTAATAGTATTAACTTCATTAATTCGGTTAATGACAAATTTTTCTCATGAATTACCGCAATCGGTAAAGTTGCATCCTGTGAAACGTAAAGAATAAAAAAATTATAAATCAAAGACCTCAAACACTTTCAAACCAACTTTTTACATTCTGCATGCAACTTTGATTCATTTTAGCATCTTCTATTACATTAATCTTATTATTTAATTTGACACATTTGTATTTTCTAATCTTTACTTCTATTTTTAAACTTCGCGCGCAAAATGCTATTCAGAGATGCACGTGAAGTCGCCTTGACTAATAAGAATTGTGTTTCTTGAAATTGTTATCACTAAAAATTAAATTATTGCATTAACTGCGGTGTCTTCTAACTCCAAATTTAATGCAGAATCATAATTACAGCAATTTAAATGTATTTTCTGCTGTTCTTATTCATTTTTTTTTCAAATAACGGAAAGGTAATGGAAAGGTTACGGAAAAGTGACGGTACTCCGTTACTTTTCTGTTTACGCGTTCCGCTAGGGATAGCGGACAAAATACTTTAAATGTGAAAACTGAAACCTAACCTGTGCAAATTAAAAGTTAGTGCGAGAAATTTATTCAAAGAATCTAACTCGTGTTATTGTTGCTTGAATGTTGCGATTGAATCTTTTACTTAACATATCTTTGAAATTTTTAGCAGAATTGCTTGAATGCTATTAACATTTACGCGCATGTAATAAGATTGGAGGTTATGATTACGAATGACAGGAAAGACATGTGAAAAGATAAGTAATATTTTCAATTAAATTATTTAGGTACATTGTACTAGCAGGTATCTCAGTAAATAAAAAATATCTTTTACTCAATAAAATGTATAATCTTAATATAGAAGAAATTATAATATCGAATCGCCTTTTGATACACTTATTCAGGAACAAAAAATGAAGGCTAAGTTCGTTAACCAGCCATATTCGATAAAAATTCAGAAAGAGCATTTTCAAAATTTGTGAAAAACACTTTTTGAAAAATTAAAAATTCTAACGTCGGTTCTTAATAATACTCAAAGAGCTCTATAGATTATCTTAATAACATTTCTCAATTTGTTTATAATTCAAAAAGTTAGTACTTTCAAAATTTTGAAATACAGTTTTTTAAGAAATACAGAAATTCTAATAAAGGTTTTTGATCATTTTCAACAAGCTTTATAAATTATCTTAATTACATTTTTCAATTCGTTTCAAATTCGAAAAGTTAGAGCATTTTCAAAATTTTGAAAATCTGTTGTTTAAGAAATATAATAATTTTAATAAAACTTCTTGATAATCGTTAAAAAGCTCTAAAAATGATTGAATCATAAACATCGAGCCGTGCACTCTAAACGCGCTCAAACTAGCGCAATGAGATTTTTTGATAAGAAACTGTCCGATTCAGGTGGATATTGGAATTGAGACATAAATTTTGATTATTAACAAAAATTCTTCATTGTTGTCAAAGCTTCGGCATTTAAAATCACTTTCAAAACAATTCCAAGCACACTTGATGAAAGGAGCAACATCTTGGAAATTTGTATATATTTTTATTTTGTTATACGCGCCATGGCGGTATATTGCGAGAAATTGCCATTTTTTTGCAATAATAAAAGTCTATTAATTAATAATGTTAATTCCCTCGCTCTATGACACTTCTTCAAGGTTCAAGGTTGGGTTAGAATGAGAGATAAAGAAAACGCCAGAACGAAGGACAAGGATGGACAGCTAACCACTGGCCACTCTGAGCGCCGTGGGTGTGATCACGTGCAAGCGGCATGAGCGATCACGTGAAGTACGGAAGTACCCTTACTCCAATGTAGATTTGTAGGTATAAAAGGGCCTCGATGTAGCGTTTAAGTCAGTCAGTTCTGGGTCTTCGGACCCTCAACTTCCCTGTAGCGGGCTCTCTCACCAATAAACGGGTTTACCAGCTACTACCACCGGCTAAAGTTTACTACGACACCCCCCCCCCAACCTCCTAAACCATTTTTCCTTTTCCCTCCCACTGGACGGCATCCCAGAGGTCTTAACCACTGGACGGTGTCCCAGTGAGAGAACTCCCTCTCCTGTCTCCCTCCCACTGGACGGCATCCCAGAGGTCTCGACCACTGGACGGTGTCCCAGCGAGAGATCTTCTTCTTCCTCTCACTGGATGGCATCCCAGAGGTTCTGACCACTGGACGGTGTCCCAGTGAGAGACCTCTCCCTAACCTTCAACCTTACCTTACCTTCGCGATCCCGCTCATTTGACTTGCTCCATTCGCCTTGCGGCAAGTTACAGCGCATCGCGACACCGCACTTCCACCACCCACTTCAACCTCCCACTTTTCACCCTTACCCAAAACACCAGTATTGTATTAATTAATAATAATAAAGCTTAATATTCAATAAATTGTTTGCTTTCTTTAAGGGTATTTTCAATAATTTTGGTCAATACCGCATTTATTTAAGCAGTTTATTTTAAGATCAAAATTAGTATTGCTGAAATGACTAATTTTGCCAATTTATTTGTTTATATATTGTTGTACACAACATGGCATAAAAAGTTCTCCTGCTTTGTTACTTAAAAATTGAATGCTGACCAATTCTTTAAAAAAAGACTAATTGGGTTATAAAATGTGGGCTGCAGCCAATTTTGAATAACAACCCAGTGAGCCCATGAATTTAAGGACGTCTTTGTGACATCGAATCGTCACAACGTCGCAAAAACGTCCTATGTCCACGTCGTAAAGATGACGTAAAGACATTTTAATGTCGTAAATATGTATTTACGTCATCTTTACGCCGCGGGCATAAAACGTCTTTGTGACGTCGTAAAGATATAAAGACGTCCTTCAAGTTTTTGCCCGCTGTAAATTTGACTGTTGACTGTTGACAATTTTCGTAAATTGGCAATAACAGAGATTAGTAAGGGCGTTCAATTAAAAATCTAGTTATGACTTTGAAACATTTATATATCCTTGTAAATTATTTTTTATTTTAACCTGAAATGTAGTAATTTTATATTATAAAAAATGTTAAAAATGTTTCAATTTATTGATAAATTATAACACAAATCTTTAATTAAAAAATAGCTTTATTTAGAATCACAAAGGTCACTTTTAATTTCATACGAATTCAACGGTATTTTAAATTTCACAGAATAGGAGAGTTGCGCCGCTTCATAATGTTTGATTAGAGAAGAAATCTCAGCTGGCATCATTTTACAACGGGTTTATTATGTGATGATGCTAATCATTCATTGTAGCAACAGTGGTCATTTGGTCCAATTGTGGATAATACGAGTAATTGTGACTAGTGGATCGTTCAATTAGTCGCCACTTTAGGTAATTTTGCATTTGACGATATTTGTTTTCATAAAATGAAATGTTAAGTAATAAATTCAACAACAAAACAAATAGAATAAGTGCAAGTTGAGTTTATTAAAGGTGGAAACTGGCAGTCTATCGTTTTATGGTGGAACTTAATCAAGCTGTCAGTTTATGAAAAAAAGACAAATAGTTCATAAGCTCAGGAAGGTACTTTTAATTAAATAAACAATTGAAAATTTTAATAAATCAAAAAAGAAAAAAGAGTTGTGTCAATATTTAAATTTCCACAAGTTTCTACACAGAAAGTGGAGTGAAGGGTTTAAATTCTATAACCTCTTTTAACAAAAGATTATTTCTAAGTTTATGCAGGGTGTCTAGTGTTTCTCCTGAAAAGAATTCCACGACTTTTTCCGAGTTTTCCAGACCAAAAAAGAAATTCTCCCAGGTACCATTTTTTAATTATTACCATAAACTTTATTGGAAAAAATCTTTTTTCTTGAACTTGTTTGATAGAAATAACTTGCACAAGTAAATGAACCATATAAAATGCTTATTATGCGATTTATAAAATTCTTGAGTTAAGTTAACTGTATCTGACTATCTGTATAAGCTCAAAAACCTATTTATTGTTTAAGGGAATACTCTCTAAGAAAAAATAGTAGTTTTTTACTAATGAAATTTAGTGCATAGTCCTTTATTAATTGCTTTAGTAAGCATTTCTACTAATCTTTAATAAAAAAATACTATTTTACAGTAAAAAAATTACAAATTCACTTAATAACCCCAACAAAATGAAGTAGTAAGCCTAAGTGCATCAGTATTTTTCTACAAATGCTTACTAAAGCAATTGATAAACGACTTCTCATTATTTCATTTGCAGAAAACTACTAATTCAAATGTAGAGAGATAAGAATGATTCCAGGATTATTGGTGAAATTCAAGGACTTTTCCAGGTTGTCAAAGATTTGCAGGACGCTAAACAACCTGTAAAGTTTATTCAAATCCAATAATAATTTATTTTTCGTTACATCCTTTAATTCGTCAAGATGTCATCCGTAAAACAGTTTTTGTTGCTGTCAACCCATTTTTTAAAAACATTGGAATAAGGATCTAGTGTACGATTTAAAAACTGGAATTAAAGCTTTTGATATGACTACTGGAATTTCCCTTGACTACTACTTTTAAACACATAAACCGATGCTTTAAAATCACTCACCAACTTCCTCCTGTTGATAACTTTTGATAACTTCAGCCAGCTCCATGTTCCCTGCGATAACCGCGACTTGGTAAGGCGTCTGATTGGCGTAATTTAAACTATCTTTTTGAGCGCCTCGAAAAAGAAGCTGACGAATACAAGAAGAATCTGTATTGTTTACGGCGCATACGTGAAGAGGCGTATTACCGGATGCATTTCGAGCATTCATATCTGCTCCGTAGAAAAGCAAATGGTCTAGGTGCTGAACCAGGTTATTTCGACAAGCCTAGAATGAAACAATTTATATGTAATATTGCGGGAATTATCGTAACATTAGAAAGGCCGGACTTGGCTTATAACCTAGAGCGGTTGGTGTAATGAAAACATGCCACACCTGTAATTACATTTCTAATATTCAAATGATAAAGTTCAATATCAAAACTTCAATTTGAGATCTTTCTAAAGTTTTTACTGCATCGGGTGCATCCTCAATGAATTTCTAATGATATTAAACATTTCGATGTTTAATAACTTTACGCTCAGTGTTCTCAAATAACGGGTGTTATCTTTACTGGCATAAAAGCATACCGTCCGTCGACTGGGGCTATTTTGGGACACGCTAATTTTTTATGTCTAAAATCGTTATGGTGAAGTGTTTTAATTTGGCGCCTGATCTAATTTTTATAATTAATTGAAATGTTTTCTGCAGAGTACATAAAACGTTAATAGTGCTCTTTCGTCAGGAAGCAGAAAAAATTCAGAAGTGTGTAAAAAATCAGTCTATGGAAAATCCACCTCGACCTCCTTTCTTTGTTCACAATTTCTACAAAAAAATGTTTAATAATTTTTTTATTTAACTCTAGAATACCTGCAAAAATGCGTCTATTGTCATACTGAGATGGCCCTGCCATCTACTGACAGACAGCGGAGTCAGGAGCAACCTCAGAATGGCGAAAGACGCTTTAATAACGTAAATGAAACGATAGCTTATTCTTCGTAAACCCATCGATATGGGCTAGACCCAAAAAAATTGTTTACTTAATTTTATTAATAAACAAAACACTTGTCAAATTTTGTACTCAAAATTTAAAGTCTATATAATTTCGAAAAAAAAATGTTTTTCTAATGTAACTTACCTGACACCTTGACCTTCACAACATGCTTAAATGGTTTAAAGAATTTCCGTTTTAAATTCTGATTTTTTGCGAAGCGCGAAATGAAAAAATCGCCTTTTTTGCCCCAAAATAACCCCAGTCGACGGTATTATTAACTGTTTTAGGTGGTGAGATTATATATGTACAGCATAAACGAAAGGGGTTGGGTTGTTAACATTTTTAAATTATGTGAGCACTCATTAATCTTGAAAAGACACCAAGAAGCAACCTGATCTGATCATTCTATGCGGTTTATATGAAAATTTCTAGTGTTAAAGACGAAAATTTTTAAATTTATAGAAATATAGAATTAAATAATTCGACGATTAAAAAGTCATTAAAAAGACTCGAGTAACACAAAAAGACTTCAGCAAAAATAATTATTTCTTGGTTAAAAGTGAATTGATAATTTATTTTTAAATATAAAATACGTTATTTTACTTGGTAGAGATTTGCAGCAGCAAATTTTGATTACCGAGTCTCTCTTCTCACCCAGAAAGCAGAAATCTCTCAGAACAGTATCCTTCTTGGATGAAGGTGTAACTAGAAACGGTCTTACAGTGAAAAATATTGAATGTCAGTGCTTACTTGATGGACTTCCTGCCAACCTTGCAAATCTTGAGCCCCGATCGACGCATGATCGTGCAGAAGAGTCTCGCAGAGCATTGGATCGGTTTTGTAGATGACACTGTAGTACAAAGGCGTCAGTCCCTTGGTATCCTTGTAATTGGGACTCGCTCCCAGCTCGAGAAGAGTCTTGACAGCTTCGAGACTATTCCTTTCAACAGCACGATGCATTCCTGTTATACCATCCTTCGTCCGATAATCCAAAAGAGCTCCACCGTTTACTAGGGCGATTATCACCTTGGAAGGCTTCTTTAAAGTTGTCGCCAACGTTAGTGGTGTCTCTGCATCACAAATCATTCTATATTTTACTTACGACCGATTTCAAGTAAAATCGGGCAGTCTGACTGTGGGCATGTCACAGAATTGTTTGAGGGCCATCCATATACCAAGTAGACAATATTTTTTCACTTTTTGCCTCTCCCCCGCCCCACAGTGGGGCAGAAGATAGTGCCTGTGAACAATTTCATATACATTTTAATTTAAGATTTAACTAATTTAACAAATTAACATTTAGCCCACACTGTTACAAATTATCGTAATTTCCATATACAGGATGTATATTAAATTTCAAACACTATGGTGTATGAAATTGAAATTGATATAAGTGTATCTTAAATTTAAAATGTATATGCAATTTAACTAATTTAAGATACATGTATCTCTTGTGAAAATATACACTGATGTAGTTAAAGTAAGATCTTGACTCATGCAGAAATAATTGTTAACAAACTGAGTAAAATTCTTTGGAGATATATTTATTAGTAACACACGAGAGCAGTTTTACAATACATGTGGCTTGATCTACTGTTGAAAATTAGATGGAGTTTCTATGAAGAGCAACTTGATTTTTAAAAGAAATAGAGACAAACACTGCGCCATCTGGCTGAGTTTTCAAGAATAGATTCAAAATTGCTTAATCTAGATTAACTTTGATTGAACACAAACTTTTTAACTCCAATACTTTCCTCGTTAATTAAAGTTAAGGTCCTTCTCAAAAGATTGAGAAGCCGACAAGATTTTAACGCAGAAACCAGAGTATACTTTTCCGAAAGTTTTTGGTGCGCTAAATTCGAATCTGAGGTCCGAATTGCTCAACTGGCTCCGGTTTTCGAAATATCCTAACCTTAAAGTGCAAAAATTGCGATTTTGGGTTATATTTGAGGTTATGTAGCATCGCGACGTTTCTTTTTTCCAAAAAACTATTAACAGCATCGTAAAGTACAAGTCTTATCCCTTCAAATGACGTTGAGTTTGTTCAGATATCTTTTTTTCGCTAAGATATCACATTTTAAAATTTTTTAGTTACTCATAAACCTACAAACCATAAGCCCATGAAGTCAAACAGAAACCCCAAGCCCACAACCCTCAAAACCACAAACCCCCAACCTACGAACTCTAAATCCCCAAACCCCAAACCCAAAAACCACAAAACTACACACCCCAAACCCACAAACCCCCAAACCCGGCAACATACCCCAAACCTACAAACTTCGTGACTCTGGGTTTGGCTGAGAGCGGTAAAATAAAAAATTTACCGTAAGAAAATTTAAAGTCGCTTATTTTATTAGCATATTACTTATTTGTAACCAAAATACGCATTAAATTTTCTCAGTCTTGAGATATCCTTGTGATTTTTGCCTATATTTAAGGTTATGTAGCATCCCAACATTTTTTATCATAAAAAACCATAGACAGCATTTTGAAAAAGTCTTTCTAACTCAAATTCTCATACCCCTTAACTCCTAACCCAAAACGTAAACCCTCGAATCTACAAAGCCCAAGCCGAAGTTCGTACGTTTGGGGTATGTGGGCTCGGGATTGGAGGGTTTGGGGTGTGTAGATATGAGGTTTTTTGCTTTGGGGTTCATGGATTTGAGATGAATCCGACCTCAGAATCGCTTTAACACGTCAGGATTTTGAAATATCCAAGCCTTACAGTAGAAAAATCGCAATTTTTGCCTATATTTGAGGTTATGTAGCATCGCAAATTTTTTATCTCTAAAAACTATAGACAACATCCCGAACCGTAAACCCTCTAATTTACAAAGCTCAAGCTGGGGTTTGTGGGTTTGGGGTGTGTAGATTTGGGGTTTTTGGTTAGAATTCATGGGCTTATGGTTTATAGGTTTATGGATAACTAAAAAATTTGAAAATGCGATATCTCAGCGAAAAAAAAGGATATCTGAGCAAACTCAACGTCATTTGAATGGTTAAGACTTGTGCTTTAAGATACTATTAATAGTTTTTTGGAAAAAAGAAATCGCGCGATGATACATAACTTTAAATGTAGCTCAAAATCGCGATTTTTACCCTTTTAGGTTAGAATATCTCAGAAACCTGAGGCAATTGAGCAAATTGGATCTTAGATTCGAATTCAGTGCACCAAAAACCTTCGGAAAAGTATACTCTGGTTTTTGGGTCTGAAGGTTGGCTAAATTTTGTCGGCCTGTGTTATTAAAAACGAACATTAATTGGTTATGACAGTCCCATTTTTTCACATAACATCTGAAGACGCATCCTTGAAAGTGTCTTTGTCATGGTGTCTGCAACCTGCTGTTATGTTGGGATCTGTTGGATTCCTAAATTTCCTTCTGACACCTTTTCTCGAATAAAAAAGTGCTTGATTCCAATATTTTTAGTCCTACGGTGAAACTCTGGATTTTGTGCTAGTCTCACAGCTGTTGAGTTGCCCACATGTTGAATCGGAAGTTCCTTCAATTTAATGATTCCTCCGTACAATCTTTTATAACCAGATGATCTCCTTAGATATTGCATTTGCTGTTACTATTTCAGCTTCTGTTGTCGATGTTGCAACCATTGCTTGTCTCTGACTTAACCAAGAAATTACTCTACCAGCATACGACCGACCTAATTTTGTACATCCTCCAAAATCTGCATCGCTGTAGCGCTCTAATATGCCCTTCTTGAAATTAGTGTGATAGGTTATACCTAAATCGTGTGTTCCTGCTATATAACGGAACACTCTTTTTAGTCTCGTTACATCCTTAGTCGTAGGATTTTTAAGCGAGCGTGATAGAAATCCCACACTATACGCCAAGTCTAGTCTCGATCCAAGCATTAGGTACATCAGTGCTTCAACAGCTTGTCTATAAGCAAAGTTATGATCCTTTGTCTTGTCTTTCCCTGATTCTGAGGGCTCAGGTGATTTCAGAATGGGTGTTAAAATTGGCTTACATTCAGAAAAGTTCAAGCATTCAAGAATCTTTTTTGAATGTTCCTTCAAACTAGTTTTAATGCTTTCATCTTCTTGATTTTTGATTTCTAGTTCCAAAAAGTATTCTGCTGCTTTCGTAGTAATCTTAAATTCTTCTTTTAGTTCTCCAAGAAAAACTTTCAGATCCTGAGTATCGCTAGCTGCCACCAGCCCGTCATCAACATAGAAGACTAAGAGAACTCTCTTTCCATTTTTCTCACGAATATATAAGCAAGGATCAGCGTCACTGGCTTTGAACCCCAATTGTAATAAAAAATTATCAAAACGCTTATTCCAGCACCTTGGTGATTGCTCAAGTCCATATAGACTTCTCTTGAGTCTGAAAAACTCTTTCAGAACCATCACTGTATCCTTCGGGCTGTTTCATATAAACTGTGTCTTCTAGACGACCATACAAAAAAGCTGTTGATACATCAAATTGAGCAAGACTCATTTTCTCACTTGCTTCAATACTTAATATTGACCGAATTGTACTCATCCTTGCCACTGGACTGAAAGTTTGTTTATAGTCAATTCCTTGGCGCTGGTTAAATCCTCTTATGCTCTTATTGCCTTATACTTGTCTGTGCTTCCATCTGGATTTGTTTTGACACGAAAAACCCATTTGCAAGATAAGGCTTTAGAACCTTTTGGTAAAGATGTAATTTCCCAAGTTTGATTCTCTTTTAATGAATGTATTTCACTATCCATGGCTTTTCTCCACTCGATTTCGAGTTTGCTTCTTAGTGCCTCTGCATAAGTTTCGGGATATCTCGTCTTGTTGATCAAATCCTCAGTTGTCATTATAATATCTTGAAACTGCTTAGGCATCTTCAACGTGGAACGATCCCTCCATTCTCGACCTGCAGACTGCTGGAAATTTTCTTCTGCAGTAATAGTCTCGTCTCTATTTTCATAATCTTCATTGTCACTTCCTTTTTCATCCTCGTTCTCAGACTCTTCGAAAATATTGTCCTCTTTTCTCTCTTCTTGAGTTTCTTCGTCTTTAGGCACTGAATCTCGAAATGGAAGCTTCACGTACTCTTTGCAATCGCTGAATTTTTCTCGAAAAATGACATCTCTAGATAACATTACTTTTCCTCCTGTCCATATTCTGTAACGCTCATCGCCATCATATCCCACAAGATAACCTTTGATAGCTTTCTTATCCATTTTTCTTCTTCTTTGTTTTGGAATGTGGATATAACATTCTGATCCAATAATCCTCAAATGCTTTGTCCTTGACTTTGTACCCAACCACAACTCAAACGGACTAACGCCTTCTACAGATTATTTGGCATTTCTATTTAAAACATAAACTGCAGAGCTGACCAATTCAGTCCATATAGCTTCTGGATACCTAATGGCTGGGTTTGAATACTTAAATGTACGAGCCATCTCGATTACTCTGCGATTTTCCCTCTCACTGCTACCATTTTGTTCGGGTGTGTACGGTGATGTAAGTCTTTGTGTAATTCCATTAAGAAGTAGAATCTTCTTGACGTCCTCGTTATCGAATTCTCCACTGTTATCACTAAGAAGTTGTTTGATGGTATGTCCGGAAGTCTTCGCATGGGCTATCATATGAACTAATGTATTTTTAACTTCAGCTTTCTCCTTAATGATGTATCCTTAATGAAACTTGGTGTAGTTATCCTGGAATGTAACTAAATATCTCTTCTTTTGGAACGATTTATCAAATGGTTCGCATACGTCAGCTGAAATTAGCTCACCAGGTTCCTTTGCTGACTCCCTTGTACCAAAAGGTGGATGCGCTTTACCATATATACAAGGTTCGCACAACGCCTTATCTGGCTTTACTTTGATGCTCAGTTCTTTTTGAATCATGGATCTTACATGACGCTTGTCTTGATGTTCCCATCTCTCATGAGTTGAAAGATCGAACTATCTGTAACTGCCATATTCAGGCTAGCCTCGTGCTCTGGAATTATTGGTTTGATGGCTGCCTTAAAGAGCGTTCCGTTAATATTTCGAACTCCACTCAGTACGACCTTGCCGTTCACCTTAAGCCAACATTTTGTAGCACTTGATTTAAACTCGCTGTTTGGATTTCGATCTTGAGCTGCCAAAACAGAATATAAATTTTTAGAGATTTTAGGAACATACCATACGTCATTTAATGTAATTTCTAGACACTTGTCTTCGACAGTAGACAGAAATCGTATTGTGCCTTTTCCAAGTGCTTCAAGAGTTTCTTTCCCTGTTGCCTGGATTCTATAAGGACTTTCAAACTCCTTGAATTCAATAAAAATGTTTGAGCAATTGGTTACGTGTTTTGTTGCTCCATTTTCAATCCACCAATCCACTGTTATCAGTTTCAACTGCAAACGCTTCATTGCAAATAGTTACAAGAGCCACATTTATTGATGTTGAGTTACTTTGGCCACTGCTCTGGGCCCTTTTGTATTTAGGTGACTTTCCATCATCAATCCATTTTTGACATTCATTAATCCAGTGCCCTTTTTGTTTACAGTAATTGCAAACGTCATTCTTCTTTGAACGCCCTTTACTGAATTTACTTTGTTTTGCTTTTGCCACTAAGGCTTCTTGAGCAAACTTCTCACTATCTACATTCTTTGAAAAATTTCTTTCGTGTATGCAAAGCTGTGTAGTCAGCTCCTCAAACCTTTTCTGCTCCTTGTTTGTCAGTATCATTTAACCAGACCTAAACGTTTCAAAAACACTAGGCAGAATCTTCAATGTCTTACAAACAAGTAATTTTGGTAAAGCTCTCTCACCTTTAGCCTTAAGACCGTTGTTTAGTTCATTCCACAAACCTCTTAATTTCGCAATATGCGTGGATAAATCATCTCCTGATGTCCAATAGAAAGCGAAAAAATCGGTACAAATCTTAAATAATTGACGTTTCCCATGCCTCATGGGCCGTTTCCTTGTCCATAATCTTTTGGTAAACAACGTCAGTAACTGCACTTGTAATCATAGATTTTGCATAGCTATTAGCCTTCCGGAATAAATCACTTTTATGTTTATGTTCTTTCTTCTGATCTGCTGTAATCCCTTCTGCCAAGGGCTCAGGTTTTACTAACCTTCCATAAATTGCATCCACTGCTCCTTCGTGGTAATCCAGTAGATCTCTAATTTTCCGTTTCCATATAGGCCAATCTGAATCGCCGGTCAACGGTTTAATGTTCTTCACTAAATCCATCTTTCTATACAGTTTTAATGACACTTCACAAAAAAACCTTGTTCTTTCTAACCTCAAAATTTACTTGTGCTTTTCTAGACACTTTTTAAACACAACAGAAACTGCGTTTGGCCTCATGACCTGATGTAGTTCAAGTAAGCTCTTGACTCATACAGAAATAATTGTTAACACACTGAGTAAAATTCTTTAGAGATATATTTATTAGTAACACACAAGAGCAGTTTTATAATACATGTGGCTTGATCTACTGTTGAAAATTAGATGGAGTTTCTATGAAGAGCAACTTGATTTTTAAAAGAAATAGAAACGAACACTGCGCCATCTGGCTGAGTTTTTAAGGACAGATTCTAACTTTGATTGAACACACACTTTTTAACTCCAATATATACCAGATTTCTACCACGTATGTATATATAGGTATACACAGCAGGTATAAGAAGACTTGGTCCAAAAGTGATCTAAAAGTGGTATATTATGGTCGCCAGGAGACCACGAAAGTTTTGACTTGTGCAGGTTAAATCGGCATTGGGTCCTAGCGCCGGTCGGCCCTGACCGTCATAAAACCGAAGGATGCTAATCCCTTTTTGCATTGCTTAAAATTATTTATTTATTAATATCACCATGATATTTACTTTTATCGGAATTCACGTTTTTATAATTTTTTTATCACATATGTATGGAGTATATCTCAATGATGGTGAATCCAAAAATGTTATCCATTTTTACGAATCTCTAGTGGTTTACGAGATACATGAAAAAATACTAATTTCACATTTAATAACTTGTAAGTAACACAAAGAAAATACTATTGCTAATATTATTCACATCCTTTTGACAATATTATTTCGAATGTTGTGTTAGATTTATTCTGATTTTAAACTTTTCATGACATCTGGAATCGTCACGATCTGCTGAATATGAATTTTAAACTTTCAAAGCGCTAATTTCAAAATTGAAAAATTTTTATTTATAAATTTGAAGGCTCTCTACCTGTTCATACTTTTATTGAAGAGTTCCGAGAAGGGTCCTCAATATAGTCATTTGTGAACTGTGCTTGTATTAATATAATTGATATCTGTAGGTAGTATACGCCCTTTAAATGTCACGTGAGTGAGAAAGTTTACTGCGAAAGAAGGATGGAATGAGAAAGATATAGATCCATACATTAGCCATAGAAATTAGGCTCCGTTTCACTAGTCTAAAAGTACTGCCGGTATAAACTAAACAGTGCATACCAAAATAAGACCAAAGTTGGTCTTTTCCTGGTCTAAAAGTGGTATTAACTTGGTGTATATTTTCACAAGGGTACATTACCAAATTCACATAATTCCATTTTACATGAATTATAAATAATTCTAGCAATAAATTTAGATTATAATTATTAAGGTAAGATATTATCTTCTAGTTAAACATAACTTAAGTTGAATTTAATTTACAGAAATATAATTAATTAAAGATTTAAAATTCCTAATCCAAAAGTACTACCCGCGTAATAAAATTCTTGTATAATACCCTATAAGTCATTATTTTATTGTAAACAACAAACGAACAGAGAAATTATGAACAATCATTCTAATTACGTAGTTATTCACCAAGAATAATTAATTTGGTCATACGGTCATCATACAATTAAAACAAAGGATTCTGATGT
>JBAGKK010436517.1:0-17739 GCA_037177015.1 Euceroptres primus
ATTGGGTTCCTAAATTATCTACAGAATCCAATGATTCCTCTTCGGATCTCGAGGACTCTAATGAAGAATCTGAATAAGTAGATAATAAAAATCTGGAAACGTGGGCTCAGGTATTATTTTTTTTTTAAACTGAGATTCAAAAGAAGTTTTTGTAGATTATTGAGAAATATCAGGGTGAATGTGAAATATATTTAAATATATTGAATATAAAAACTTTTTAGGCAAACAATTCTTAGTCTTGATATTATTTCTGTACAGCGGCGGATCCAGAAATTGTGAGGGGGCTCCGAGCCCCCTCTTGTCCTTTGTTTCCAATGTGTTGAAGGGAGACACACAATTTTTGGATCCGCCACTGTTTCTGTAACTTAAATCGTTTCAACAAAAAATATGAAAATTCGTTTTTATGAAAAATAATTTTCTGGCCATAAAAATTGTTTAGCCCACTTAAAACCCATAGGAAGTCTTCTATATATAAACGTACATTTTTAAAACAATTTAACAAAATATAGGTATGGGTATTTATGAGTATTTATTTATTTATGGGTATTTCCATAAACCAGGAGTGAAGAAAATTTTTTGGGCATGAAAATTGTATTTCTTTATTTTTCTCGGAAATAGTGCAAGATATCATAAATGAGTACAAGAACTTTTTGTAGAACTTTTTTAATTGTGCAAACTATTTTCTTAACATTTTTTCGTATCTGTAATTGTTTTTGAGAAAAATGTGAAAATTCAATTTTATGAAAAAAAATTCTCCTGGCTACAAAAGTTTTTTAGCCCGCATAAAACTCACATGATGTCTTCCCTATGATAGTACAAATTCAACAAAAAATTGGCAAAAAATATAATTATGGGTTTTTTGATAAAATCGACTATAAATATTTTTAGAAAAACTGCCGCCATTTTGTTAATTTTGAATATTTTTTAAAAATTTTGGCGGATTTCGAAAGAAGACGATAAACGCTACCAGAATCTGGGAAGACATTTTAAATATCTCAATTAGATTAGAAGTTATAGAAGTTTAAAGAAAAAATTTGGGTTTTTTTTTTAAACAAAGCAAAAAATTCAAATACCCATAACTTTGTAGAAATTTTTTTCACAAATCGCAAAAATACGTATCGCCTAATTTCTTCTAAAAAACAACATATTTTGTCCCTGAGAGATTCTGCGACTTCAAGTGTAGAACCTGCCTGATTTGAAATGGATTCGGTCTAATAAAGTTTGATTTTTGAGGATAAAATTTTTCTCTTGAAGATGGTCTGGGATACACATAACCTCAAAATTGTATAATTTTAAAAATGATTCATAAAATTGACAAAAGCAGCCGCATTGTTAAATATAGCAAAATATGAAAGAGAATTTAAGTGTTCTTTTTTGTAAAAATATTTGAATATGTAATATTTTATTTATTTATGTAATATTTTATATAAGTTGATACTTCGTGGGTTTACAAAAGCTTTGGTTGTAATTAAAATCGATGATAATATTTCATTGGCTATGGGGTCTATTTCTTAAGATCTACTTAGTTGTAAAATAAACTTTTTACAACTAAGTAGATCTTAAGAAATAGACCCCATAGCCAATGAAATATTATCAACGATTTCATATAGAGAGTCAATGAAAAATACGACATGTCTTCCAACATGTCAAAATTCAATGTAATTAAAACGATCATTTAAAAAAAACAAAATTCAACAAAATTTTATAAGTATTTTTTACTACCAACAACAATTAAATAGTATCACTTTATAAAACAAGTTCGAACACTCCCGAACATATTCCACATTTATTTTTAAAAACAAGTTGAAATTATTTTTTCATTAATTTTTCATCGTCATTTAAGAATTTTCTTCCTTTATGGTAAAAAAATTTACATTCATACATAATTCAATTAATTCATATTATTCCGACTGAAAGTGATTCTTACGGCCCTGACTGTTTGTGTTCATCAGAGACGCTCAAGGACTATCCTGATTTAGGAGAGGCAATACCCAAAAACCCATCGTATTTGTTTCACATTTTTGTCTCTGCATTTCCTTGGAGTCGTTTATTGTGCTTCGGTTTTATTGTTTCATTATCTTTGTGTTTAATAACACACTATTGACTATATGACCTGATTTACCTGCCTGGATTCGATTTCTGAGTAGGACTGTTTGTTGTGTCGACTCTAGGGACTGTGGCCTTCAATTGAGTGCTGGGATACCCAAAAACTCTGTCTCTACCTAAGAAAGGGTCAATTGGCAGTCAGTCGTCCGTATGTTGTCAAATAGTGTAAATCAAACTTATACTTTCTATTCGGGTTCTTAAAAACTGAAAATTAGTATCTTCGCGAATAAATTTAATGAGTTAAATTTCAATTAATTTTCATTATTTTTCCAAAAATCAGTCTTCACAAAGGAAGTGTATTTGTAAAGTGAACATCATTTTAGAAGAAAGAGGATGGTTTCACTTTAGTAGATTTAATTGAATTAGCGAGGAAGGCGCAGCGTTGGGGAAATTCGACAATAAAAGAAACTCGTCGTTTTATTACAGTTACATAAAAAAAAGAAACTAGTCATATAGTTATAAGCAAAAGACGTTGCTTTTTAATAAAAAATGTAGTACGAATAATTTTAGCGATTTTTGTAAAAAATTTTGAACTTTGAGAAAAATTGACAGTGCATGCGCGAAGTCCAAGATGGCAGCTTCTCCCGCGTCTCGCGTGCCGCCAAAAGTTGGCGCTTAGTGCGCATGAAGCCAAAGGAGCAACAAGAAAAAGTCAACAGAGACAATCAAAACAAACATTCGTGTAGTTTTTTTTTCTCGGAAAAATGATATTTTATCGCAAATTGTCTGAAAGTGATTCTGTATGAGTGGAATACTAAATTCATGAAGCAAAGCGTCACTGGAGTGAAAAATCTCTGAAGAAAAGATGGACAGAAGTTTCTCTCAAATCGGTCTTGATATATTATTAACAAGTTACTATTCGGGAGTGCTTTATCGACTTGAATTTCATTACTGATAAGTTTTTCTTGTCACGCCTGATTTTTGCAATTCGGATTAATCGGAAGTGTTCGATGAGTTTGAGGTTATGTTGGGGTTTCATTGTTTATAAATTTTTTAATTCCTTCCCGCAAGTTCGTCGTATTTTTTTAGTCTCAATCGATTTTTTATTCCTTATCCGCGAGTAAATTTTTCTATATTTTTATTGACAACAAGTGTGTGCAAATATGCAAGTGTAGAAGAAAGAATTTTATCAATCACGACGGTCATGACAATGGAAATGGAAAAGGAGAAAAACAATCAAAACAAAGGTCAGAATAATGAATAATTATAAATTATTAAGTGTCTAAAAATTTTTTTTTGTCCGACCCCCCTGAAAACGCTCCTTTAGGTGCCAGTTTAGCCAGCGTGAAGTTGCCAGTTTCAGCCCGATGACAGCGGGCGTAAAAAATTTTTTGATTATCAAAAAACCGCCATTTAGAAAACGGCACCTCTTCCTAAAAGTTTGGAAAAACATCTTTTTACCGAAAAGCCAAAATCCCGAGTGAAAAAAATACCAAAAAAATAATTCCCGACAATTCAAATTCTCGAAAAATTCAAATACAGGAAATTTTTAATTAATGCGAAAAAAATTATCATTATCATTAATAAACAATTTTTTTCAAAGGTTAGGATATAATAAAGGTATATGTACCCAGCAATAAATAAATGTCAATCGAAATATAAAATAACTGTATTTAAACAAAAATTTTTCTTACTCCAAAATTAGTGAAATAAACAGCACATTTTTAACGAATCCAATCTCGACGTCGCATTTTCAGAGGGAGCCGGACAAAAAATATCGTGTCCATCAAGGTCTAAAGACTCTAAAGGATATTTTACCTCGTGCGTCAAACTTCACACTCGGTAAAATATCCTCCTTTACGCCCTTGATGCACAATATACTATTTCGATCGTTCGATAATATTTTTCAGATGGTGTTGCACCCTTACTAAAAGTACTTGATAAAAATTATATATACCCCTAATAGTGAAATGATTTCGTCCAAAAGGTAAAATTTTATTACCTAAAATAGTTGAAATTAAGTTTTTCAGGGTAGCTACAGGTTAGAGAATTTTGGAAAGTCGGGAAACATCTGGAAAGAGTCCGGGAATTATTTTTTGATAATAAATTATAATTATAACTTAACTTTTATGATTATAATTCATAAATTATAATTATAATATTACAAAATTATAATACATATTATAAAATTACAATTATAATGGCAGATAATAGGTAAAATGAAAAATTAATCAGGGAAAAGTCAGGGACTTTTGAGATTGAGATGTTTTGAAACAACCCTATAAAAAGCCAGAGTACTATATTAGATGGGAAAATGCACTCAGCCATTCTGATTATATGCGAATTTCAAAATATACAAAATGTCTCTTAATTATAAAAAAATTCTTACAACAAAATTAATTTTCAGTGGATTCAAGCAAAGCTTGTAAGAAGCAAAGCTTTTAAAAGCAAAGCATGGTCAGTTTGGTTTCTGTGTGTCTGATTCTTCAAATTAATTAATCTCGGCCTGTATAATTTTTTAGTTTCTTTTCCCGCGAAAGTGCCAGGAACAATAATGGCGGGTAATATTCCCACTTAATATAGTACCCTAAAAAAAGCCACAACTACTGCAAAAATTCAATGAAATGAAATAAAATCAGAGCTTTCTCAATAATTAAAACTTTCTTGCGATGTTTGCGTAGAGTCTCCTTGTCACAAAAAAACGTCTGCCGGCCAGAAGGATCAATTTAAAAAATAATTAAAACCTAGAAGAAGCAACAAAGATTGCAAAGATAACAAATTTTCACTTTTTCGAAAAAATGGCCAATGAAATAAAATGAGGGCTTTCTCAATAATTAAAAATTTCCCGTCTTCTTTGAGGGGGATGTTTGCTTAGAGTCTCCTTGTTACACAGAAAGATTTCCCGGCCAGCAGAATCAATTAAAAATACAAGTAAACCTGGAAAAAAGCAACAACGGTTTCAAAAATGCCAAATTTCCACTTTTTGGTAAAAGTGGCCAACGAAATAAATCTGGCCTTTCTCAATAATTAAAAATTTCTCGCATGTTTGCTTAGAGTCTCCTTCCTACAAAAAAGCGTTTTCCGGAAAGCAGGGTCAATTTAAAAAATAATTAAACTTAGAAAAAAGCAACAACGATTGCAAAGATGCCAAATTTCCACTTTTTCGAAAAAGTAGTCAATCAGGGCTTTCTCAATAATTACAAATTTCCCGTTTTCTTTGTGGGGAATGTTTTCTTAAAGTCTCCTTGTTATAAAAAAACGTTTACGGACAGCAGGATCAATTAAAAATACCAGTAAACTTACAAAATAGCAACGACGATTGCAAAAATGCCAAATTTCCTCTTTTTAGAAAAAGTGGCCCACGAGATAAATCAGGGCTTTCTCAATAGTTAAGATTTTCTGCTCTTCTTTGCTCCGGATGTTTTATAGGAGTTTGCTTGCTACAAAAAAACGTTTACCGTGCCATAGACTCAATTAAAAATATCCGTTAACTTAGAAAAAAGCAGCAACGGTTGCAAAAATGCCAAATTCACTTTTTGAAAAAAGTGGCCAATAAAATAAAATCCGGACTTTCTCAATAATTAAAATCGGGGCTTTCTTAATAATTAAAATTTTTCCCATTTTCTTTGCAGTGGATGTTTGCTTAGAGTTTCCTTCTTACAAAAAAACGTTTACCGGTCCGCAGGATCAATTAATAATATCAGTTTGCTTAGAAAACAGCAACAACGGTTGCAAAAATGCAAAATTTCCTCTTTTTCAAAAAAGTGTCCAATGAAATAAAATCGGGGCTTTCTTAATAATTAAAATTTTCCCATTTTCTTTGCGGGGGATATTTGCTTAGAGTTTCTTTGTTATAAGAAATCGTTTGCCGGGCAGCAGAATCAATAAAAATTACCAGTAAACCTGTAAAAAACAACAGTTGTTGAAAAAATGCCAAATTTCCACTTTTTTGAAAAATGGCCAATGAAATAAAATGAGGGCTTCCTCAATAATCGAAAATTTCCCCTTTTATTTGTGGGGGATGTTTGCTTCGAGTTTTATTGCTACAAATTTATGTTTGCGGACAGTAGGATCAATTAAAAATACCAGTAATCTAAGGAAAAAACAACAACGATTACAGAAATGCCCAATTTCCAGTTTTTGGAAAAAGTGGTCAATGAAATCAGTCAGGGTTTTCTCAGTATTGAATATTTTTCTGCTTTCTTTGTGGGGGATATTTTGTGTCTCCTTGTTACTGATTAACGTTTGCTGGTCTGTAACATCGATTATAAATACTAGTAAACTTAGAATATTTGATCAGACCTTCGAATGAAATTGATAAATGAGTTTGTTTAATAATCTCGGGGTTGGGGACAAATGTGACCATAAAAGTTGTATCTTGCAAATTGAAATTTTTCGAAAGATTCCGACTCGAGATGGGCAGGTAGTTGGTAGATAGATAAACCTTTGTTTACCAAAATCTGAAATAACGACCATGGGAAGGGATATAAGAAATTGCAAAAATAAGATCAGTTCTGAATTAGATTTTGACGCGATAGATTCAGTTTGTCATGAGCGTTTTTAAAATTGAAAATAGCCATTTTAATTTTATATTCTATATGTAATTTGCCTTTTAACAACAAAAAAGCAAGAAGTTTCTTGTAACTATTTTTGGTTATTGTATATTTAAAAATGGTGTTTTTTATTTTATTTTTGCAAGTGCTTGTGAGTGAAGTGTTCAGAACTTTAGGAAAATTTCGGATCACGCGATTTAAAACCGAAAATTCGCCTTTTCGAAGTGTGTATTTTGTTCGCGATATTGAAAAAGGTTAAAATCAGTGCAAGAGTGAAAAAAAAAATAAAATTAAATAATATAACATGTCCAGTCAGTTGATTTGAAAATTATTTCCATTTTGGATCTTTTACTAAATTCTTTTAAATTACATCAGAGTTAAATGTTATAAATAAATCTTTTTCAGTATTGATTCAGATATTTTATTTCGAATGTATTTTCGGACATTAGCAATAAAATGTGTAAAGTGTTTAGGGCTTGGGAGATTTGGAAGAATTCCAATCGGGCATCATCCATTCAAAATTCAGGTACATTATGTTATAATTGAATTCATATGTGTAAAATTTTGATTAATTTAGCATCAAAAAAATAAATCCGTTTTAAACAAATGGCAACGTTTCGGTCGTGTGTATCGACCCTCTTCAAGCCAAACCTTTATTCATAAGAGAAACGAAACTTATACATAAAAATCCCTATAATATTTGAATAAATGTTAAACAAAATAAGACATAGTAATGTATATAACATTTTTCGGTACTCACATCAATTTTTCTGCAGTGTTTCGTATAAAATAATCCATTGAAAAGTAACCATGACCTCGCGTTAAAAGTGATAAGTTCCAAATGCCAATTAGTCCAACTTCTTATTAAAAATGAAAAGAAAATGAATTTTTTAATTCATATTGAAAAAGAAAACTGATAAAGTTATTTATTCTATTCTTATTTATTCTATAATTCCCATTTTCATTAATTTAAAAAAATTCATCTTTACAGGACTCAAGGATAGGAAGGAGGATGCAGAGGCAATACAGACATCGCTCCGACGAGGGAATCCGCGACGGTGAGTAGATTTTTAAGTCCCTCCTAACTCCATCATGTCGTAGGATAAATGGTCCAAACCGACACGGAGGCGGGTTGTAATTTTTTGTTTACAAATCAGCTACTGACCACTGGTTGAATTTGTATAATTTCAAACCAGTGTTTGGGAGGCCATTTATTAGCTTAGGCTTTTCTTCGTCCTTTTTTCATTGTTTACAATCTAAAAAATTAATAAATGAAGCATTAAGTTATCTTTGTTTCGCAAAATCTACTTAACTAATGCATTTAAAATTGGAAATTGTTAACCAGTTTCCAATCAATAAAAATATTTAATTCTAGTTTTAATATAGATTAAGAAAAGATTATTAGAATCATAATTTTTACTAAAAATTTTCCTTTAATTTGAATCTTTTTTTCTAATTTATTCTTATTGTAGTCCTCTTCTTCTTGACTTCAATTTAATAATAATTTCTAACGAGAGGTTGAGCGCTTCTGATTTCAGTTGTACATCAATTTTCAATTTTGCTCTAAGTATTAGGATTTCTGTTGACCAGGGTAAAATATCGAGTACAAAAATCGGTTCGGTGTTAGGCAAGAAAGAAGATTGGTTATGTACCGAGAGCCCCGAAAAAGAGGGGAACTATTTTAAATGGACATCTTTCTTTTAGTACATATATGTATATAAAAAATTGATGTCCATTTAATCTTTTCCCACTTTGTCACTATGCTGATTTGTTATTTTGCTTTTTCGGAATTATAAATTGTTCGAATGCTACATTGTGTTTATTTTCTCTTCAAATTAAGACAGCACACACTGAGAAAAAAATACTTTTGAATCTATAGCATATGCTATTACTATCTGCCAAAAGCAGATGCTATAGATTTCAAGTAATATGCTCTGGAATTTATAGATTATTGATCTGTTGAATCAAAATCTACTATTTTTGAATCAATGTTTATCGATTTGAATCAACAGTGATACTGAAAATTCTATAGTATATTATATTAGTATATTATATATAGTATATTATACAATAGCATATGCTATAGATTCAAAAGTATTTTTTTCTCAGTGCATCAAAGTGTTGCAAAATCGATTTTTTAAAATAATTAAGTCAGCACAGAAATGTGTTGCAAAATCATAATTTGTAAGATAATTAACATCATTTGGTTAGACGTTAGACGGTTAGAGCAACCAAAATGTTAATTAAAAAATTTTTAATTTTGACTTGAATAATTAAGGATTTATCATACATATGTATCAAGGTCATTTTTTGAGTTTGCAATAAGCGAACGCGGAATAAATGTTTTTTATTTAGTTATTTATTTTAAAAAGTAGCTAAGTTACTGCAAAATTTACGAGAACTAATAGAACTAGAACTTTTTGCGTGTATTGAGTTATTCTTCAACACTGGAGGAAGGTGAATGGCCTATTTTTTCTGACAAATATGGACTTTGGATCTATTATAGTTTCTGATTAGTCCTAATTCATAATTTTTTTGTTTTTTTATGAGCATATTCATGTTAGTCAAAATAACTTATATTTACAGTTGAATAAATTATAAGAGAGAGAATGGTTCGTGAACACAGGTGTTAAATTCAAAGGAAAATTAATGTAAACAAAGTCTGATATCATGTTCAACACATGGTAGACAGATAAGGCCCACAGGGAGTGCATAAATTATGTCGACCCCGATGCGCACTTCAGGTGCGATTTTTACCTTTGTTAAGAAGGCAGATAAAAAAGGTGTAAAGATAAAAGTAATAAAATTATAATCCACATCCTTCATAAATATACAGAGCATCATACTTTTATTTTATTTGTTTATTATTAAGAAATCTCTTTAGTTTTCTTTCAATTTTTCGATGCATATTTTTTGTACAAATAAAACTTATACTAAAAATGTAAACATATGTGAAAAATTAATGTAGCAAGGAAAATTTCCACAAGACAGTGGAAAGCCTACGATCTAAGAATCATGCGTTTCTTCTGATCGAATGTTTGTTACAGCAATAAAGTCTCGATGAGAATTAATGAAGCGACTGGCGCGCCAAGACTTTCCCCCTCTTAGGCCACCCAACCTTCCGCATCCTCAATTTCGGTGTTTGTTCCAAGTCCCTCTGGTTCATTCAAATGAAAATTGAGTGCGACGCGAACCATATACGAACCAGATGCACTCACGATAAAATTATTCCCAGCTGGCAGAATCTTAACGGAAACGCATCCTTCCTTTCTAACATCTTCATATGATTCCAATTAAAATAAAAAATACATGTACTTAAGGTCACATGAGTACGGGAAACTCTGTTGATAACGCATAAAAGGAATACATACGTAAATCATAGATTCCTGCATGTAATCTTTCAATTAATCAGTACCTATGTATTTTTTAACAAAGCTGCCCCCTAAATTTTCTCAGAATTGGGTGCTATTTTTTATTCAAGCTATTTTTGCCCTCTACTTAGCAACTAATAGTCTAGAAATAAAATTACTGATTTTTTTTAACGTAAAAATTCCATAATTATCGCCCAAAGTATGCAAAAAGTGCGTCTTAACTGCGAAACCAATAAAGTTACCTTCTCCATTTTCTAGAGACTGTGCTACCTTTTTGGATCCAATTTTTGTCTTCTTAATTCAAAAATGAAATTTTTGCGATCTATTTTTGTCTTTTATGAAAATAACTAAAATTTGACTTATACCCTTCTTGTGTCGTGCTGACTCATAGCCATTTTTTTGTAGAGGGTGTCCAAACTATTTTTTTATTTTTTTTTATTTTATGTACAGAGAGTCTAAGGGAGGATTAATGATAAAATGGTTTGCAGGTGGTTTATGACTTACGACTTGAAGTACAAGTTTCGCCCTTTTCTTTATGCAATCTCCATCGCATAATTCTTTAATTTATAACGAAAGCTCACCACCGCTTGATACCTGTCTTGAATTATTATCCCCAGGGAAAGCGAGTGCCAGCGTTTAATAAATTAATTCTCTCCTCCCTTCTGCACTTGTTTCTCAGCCCTCTTGCCGCAAACCTCCCACCCCCATTTTCTCACCACTAACGGAACTTTCTCCTCATACCATTTTGAACACCCTCGAGCGTCACCTCCTCGTGAGGTGGTTTCTACTCGAAACAAAGAGACGCGTTTGCAATCCACCTTTCACGCATGTACACAGCACACAGTCATCATTATATTTTTCCTTGCGAGTGCAAAAGTCACCCGATACGCGAGACGTGACGAGCCACCGTATTAATCGTTTATGGTGCGTGCAAACGCCCCTACCTTTCCCTAGGCTAAAATCGAATTGAATCGTAGGCAATCTTGCGGCTTCTATTCTTTGGAATCTGACCAAGACTCTTGTAAAGGATATTGAAAATTATGTCGACAAATTGAGCGTTTGATTTCACATGCCCTCGTTACAATTACAACACTCCCTCATTTTCTGTGACTTTCGATATGAGAATTTTTAATTAAAGTGATGAAAGTTGATTCTGTGTTTTTGATAGACCTCCCGGAAGAGAGTCATTTATATTTTTAGAGGCTGTTCAGTGTTCAAACATTAATTTCGTTTGAGGGAGAAAAGGGCTCGAGAATATTAAAAATGTTTGTTTACCTTCGACCCGCATGTTTTTAAAGATACTGTAACAAAATGCTAGGGAGGTTAAAAATATTCGAACACTGCATTGACTGGATAAATTCGATGGTAAATAAAATTCCATTTTGGTGAAAATGTGCTTTTTTGCAGATTTAGTCATGCTATAAACGAGAGTAAAAGGTTAAAAATATATCATTGATAGGAATATATCATTGAAGATGCTCGCTTCTACACTCAGAAAAATATTTGTTTGATTTATACAAAATTTGTTTGAATGAAATAAATTATAACGTTGATATAGGTTCAAACAAATGTTTGTTTGATTCAAACAAATTCTTTATTTGTCCTTATTTATTTGATTTCAATAAATTTTTATTTAGATTGAATAAATGTTTTGTTTAAATTAAATGAAGTTCTTGTTTGCTTTAAACATTTTCTGTTTTCAATGAAGTAAAGATTTTGTTGCAAACTTGATTCAATTTTACTAAAAAAATTATTTGTTTCGATTAATAAGGTAGATATTTTTCATATATTAAAATGAAATAAATATTTTGTTAATTAATACAAAAGATTTGTTTCTTTCAATAATATGATATCAAACAAATTTTTTTGTTTGATTCAAACAAACTTTTTTCTGAGTGTATTTTAAAAAGATTAAAAAAGTTTTCATTTTAAAATTTCTCTTTTGAGCCTGGCAAAAGATTATCAAGCAGAAAAATTCGATTTTCTTTCAAATATTTTTCTCGGGGGAAATTTGATATTTTTCCAGAAAGTTTATAGATATTACATACGGTTATCTATGGAAAATTTAAAAATATTTTCCCGGATATAATTTTCAGCATTTCTGAATGAAAAATCTTTTTAAAAGTAGGGGAGAGTCAGCCATGGTGGCGGGCTCTGAATTAAATGTCCTAATAATTATGATTGAACTGTGATTTTGATGTATGTATTTTTTAATGTGAGACTTACATTATCAGAGAACATACGTCATTACTCAAAACCTTTTTTTAACTACGTCATTAGTTGACATTAAATTAATTCATAAGTGTTGCATTTCGACCATCGTGCCCCATACACTGGGGTACGGCGGACGTTATATTACTGCCGGTTTGTTTCAACAATATGAACATTATAGAATAAAAAGTATACAATATAATAATTTTGGAGAGCGCAATGTAACAAAGAAAAATCACTTAAGACATATTCAACATCAAATAAATGTTTTCTTATCAATAAAAGTAAAGTGTGTCGCAAAACCCAGTTATAACCTTTTGCTTCCTAAAAATTCTATTTAGCGCGTAGAAATCTGCAATTGCCTTTAATCGATACCTTGTTTATCGACAGATACCAAAGGCGCGAAAGTTCAAAACAGGCATTGATCAATAATTAATTTTCGAAATCCTATTATATTACGTTAAATTAATATTTTTTTTATCCCTAATTTACAAATGCCTGTTAAGTTAATATTGAAATTAAATAATATATTTGTATAATTATTATGTTAAATTATATATCTAACTTAAATAGGTTCCATAATGGGAAAAAGTAATAGAAGTTATATAAATGTTTAAAAGTAATTTAAGAATCAAATAAAGAATAAAAAAGTACAGAAATACGTAGATTTTTTTTAATTCGCATTTTCAGTATTTTTAGGTTATAATCTCAAAGTTTACATGATGGTCTCGTTCAAAACATGAAATTATTTAAATAAAGATAAATAGAAATAACCTTATCACAATTTTTAGGTTATGTAATCTCAAAGTGGACGCGATGGTCTCTTTCAAAGAAATAAACTATGCAATTGGTTATGTAAATAAAATCCCTTCAAGAATATTTTAAATAGAAAATGATGATTAGAATGTAAATAAATTTATAACCTTATATAACTACAATTTTTAATATTTGTAGGTTATAATCACGAATTTTACTTAATGGTCTCTTTCAAAAGAATCAAACGTGAAATGGTACTTATTGTGTATTATTATTAAATATATCTTCGAATTACGTTTCGATTTTTGTCCTTATATGTTAAACTTTTTATTATTAACGACACCTACACTTTTATAAGACATTTTAATTAGGCAGATTAGATATAAACTAGCTCTCTGAGTTTTTCTACATTACCGATCAAATTATCGACCTATTATCTAGCACTGTTACCATGTTCACCAAATGTTTCGACCACCGTGCCCCGCATGTGATGTTGCAAGATTTCAATTATTTTAATATATTTAAAACATTTATAGAATCAATTTATGATATAAGAAGTTTAAGAATATACGTTACGTATTAAAATATAACCTCTTTATGCTTCAAGTTTTTCAAAATATGCTTTAAGGACTTAATGTCTGATAAAGACTTTTCCATCTGTTTCCGTCAAAACTGATTTTTTTAAAAATTACTCTTCTGACACATATTTTAAAGCAAAAATAACATTACAGCACTATTTTTTCCATTAAAAAAGCCATTTCATGCAAAAAGGTTTTTAAATTATTTTTTAAGAAAGCTTTTAAATACGATTTTAAAAGGCTTTTAAATGGTCTTTTAAAAATGACTTAAAAATAATGACGCATGACTATTATTTAAATTGTATTATTATCCGATGATTTAAATATTTATTAGATCTAGCTCACTCATTCATTGTTAATAACATTTTCAGAGTGAATTGTCGTGAGTTTCGTCGACTAAAAGACATGATTTTTTTCATTAGAGTTCAATTTCCTCTCGCAAGGTTGAATATTCGGAGGCGTTAATTAGATTTGAAGCATGCATTAAATATGCATCAGTTGACAGGAATTAAATTATGAGATAGGAAGAATAAATGGTTCTCGTGTCTTGTAGAAAATGGCGAGTGCATTACTTTATCCTGATCGTTACTCGATCACATATTGGCAATTTCACTGCGACTTACTTTAGACACGAGGGTATAAAAGCGAATAAGGGATTGAGTGAGATCGACTAGAATCGAAAGCCTCGTTGATCGAGATTCGCAATAAAAAGACTGAAAACCAATTCGCTTCACTGTGATTTCCAAGTTTGCGCTCGACCTATATCAGTTTCGTCTTTTTACTTATTTTAGTTCTTAATTTATTATCTACTTTTTAAAGTTTTTTGTGCAAACTTCAAATATTACTCCTATTATTTCAATTATTATTCTAATATTCAAATATTCAAATATTTACTCCTATATTACTCCTATTACTCCTACAACAACTTTGAGAATTACAGAAATTTCGTCTGTGCAAAGCCTTTTTTATGCAGAATAACAAATATACAAAGTAATGATAAATTAATGAGAATAAACATTTATTTATGTCTGTTGATTCTTTTCATTGAATAAGTGAGGGCATAAAAGTATGTCATAATACACTGTCTTTTGTTGTAAGCCGGAAAAGTTCAAAGAACGACTCTATTTAAATTCAGGGAGGGACTTTAATACACATTCTTCTATTCATATGTAAATAACTTGAACAGACAATGAATTCAAGGGTTGGACATTGGATCCTCACTAATAAAGCCTTGAGTTCTTATACAGTTATGTGCTAATTACTTGCGTGTTTATTCGATATTCACAATCATGTATTATTGTCTTTTCAACCTTCTTCTTGAATAATAATGCTGCATATTAACTCTCACTTAAAAGATAAGACAAATAAAAACACAATATCTATTCTGCTTTATTATGAAAGGAATATAAGTATACATTCCACTTGAAAACGAATAATAAATAACTGAATTGAAATTCAATTACATTGTGTGAAACTTGTGAATAATTCATAATACAATAACTACATAATGAACTTATAACAAGCATTAAAGAAGATTTAATTAGAATTTTCCCAAAGAAGAATTATTATGAGTTTTCTTTGGAATTAATCCTCATTTTGCAAACGATGTTATGCATATTATACATAATTTCCACTGTAATTAAAAGAGTAGTTGTATTTCACAACGTAATTTTTGCTTGATTTGCCTTCGCTTTAACGATGATTAGAAAACAGTTTATTACTTCACTTTCTAATTTCGAGAGATTGCTTAATAAGGACCTTTAACATGGCTCCGTTGAGGAATTCCACTTATAATACTTATGCACGCAGTTACATCGAAAATCGCAAAGTTAATGTACAGTCCAGCAATAAAAGTCAGGGTGCCCTTGTTGTGTCTCCGAAGTCCCGGTTTTATGATCCCCTGAAATCGCGAACGCATTCCCTTACTACGTGCAATGGGCACGTAACTTGGATAGGTACAAGTCATAACAATATGTTTTGAACAGATGGTGCCTATGACTTCCCCCTTTTTCTTAACGTTTCTTAAGGTTCTTTACCAAAAATCTCACGTCCTGTACTTAAAGAATTTCGCAAGAAATCTCGGAAAGAGTTCAAAAAGTAACGAAAAGAAAGATAAATATAAAAAACAATGAGCAAGTAATGTGACATAATGATTCAAATATAATTTACTCTAAAAAAAGGGCGTCCAAACCAATAAATCACTCAGAAAAATATCATGATTGATACAATCATGTTGCAATACATTGCAACAATATATACGCCCAGGTGGAAATATTATGCATAGTCTATGCGTAATGAATGAATAGTAGGATCCCCACGAAAAATACATTTTAATTTTTTTATTCCTCCCTACTCGAAATCTGGTGTCTTTTTGCAAAAAAATTACGCATATTTTTTCTTTTTTCATTCCAAAATTTTTTAGAGGTGCCGCAAAACGTTTTATTATATGAGAGTCATAAAAGTTTCTTATCGGAAAAATAAAAAATACGGGTCAATTTTTTTAATATGCACACGTAATTTTGAGGGGTCAAATTTTGAAAAAAATTCAAATTGTAAAATTTAGAGAACCGTTTTCAAATTTTAAGCAAATTTTTAGGGCTTACCCCCAGAAAAAATACCTTAAAATAAATAAATTGCGCCGTATTTTTTCCCATTTCGAAAAAAAAAATTTAGAGGTAGCTAGGGATATTTCAAACATTAAATTGTGGTTAAAAATGTCTAAAATTATTTTTTAATAAAACACAGATTAATTTGTTTTTAAAAAGGCATGATTTTTACTAGTAGACTTTTAAAAATATTTAAAATTGCAAAATTTGGAGAACCGATTTCAAAAAGTAAACAAATTTTTAGGTTTTACCCCCTGAAAAAATACCTAAAAGAATATAAATTATCCCGTGTTTTTTTCTCATTTCGAAAAAAGAAAATTTAGAGGTAGCTAGGGTCGTTTCAAGAATTAAATTGCGGTTAAAAATGTCTAAAATTATTTTAAAGAAAAAGAAAAAAAATACGGTGTAATTTTTTCTTAAAAAGACATGAATTTTACTAACAGATCTTAATCTAACAAGATCTTTATAAATATTTAAAATTGCAAAATTTAGAGAACCGTTTTCAAAAAATTTAAATAAATTTGTAGGGCTACCTCCTGAAACAATACCTACAAAAAATTAATGACCCTGTATTTTTTCCTTTTTCAAAAAAGTTGTAGACGTAGCTAGGGATATTTCAAAAATAATCCGAGGTAACATTTCCTTTAAATATATAATTGTATGAGAAACGTCCTTCTAAATATTTACAATTTCAATATTTAAAGAATTATTTTTGATCCATCCATTTTATGTCATGTATAAAATAAATTTGCAATATTTCATTGTTTTTATTTCTTTTCCATCAATTTGTCATGAAATATAAAACTCCAGTCCACTTTAACGATCGTAGTCAATTATTCTCATTGTTTTTCCATTGAGATGAGAAATTTGTTTTAAATTAATTAAGTTAACTATTTATTAATTTGAAATTTCTAACGTGATTCACACATGATCTAATATTTATATTATTGCATAATAATTATATAGCTACAATATATATAAATATATGATCTATAACTATATTTCAGGAAATATTACCTCGTATTATTTCTTCCTGTTAAAAATAATAATTTCTAACCATCATGTTATTCTTGAAATGTCTTCAGTTACGTCTAAATTTACTTTTTTCGAAAAAGGAAAAAATACAGGGTAATTAATTTTTTTAGGTATTTTTTCGGCAGATAAGCCCTAAAAATTTGTTTAAACTTTTTAAAAGTGGTTCTCTAAATTTTGAAATTTTAAATATTTTTAAAAGTTTACTAGTAAAAATCATGTTTTTTATAAACAAATTACCCCGTATTTTTTCTTTAAAACAAAACAATAATAATTTTAGACATTTTTAACCACAATTTAATGTTTGAAACGACTTTAGCTGCCTCTAAATTTTCTTTTTTCGAAATGAGAAAAAACGCGGGATAATTTAGATTTTTTTAGGCATTTTTTCTGGGGGTAAACACTAAAAATTTGTTTAAACTTTCCGAAAATGATTCTCTAAATTTTGTAATTTTACATATTTTTAAAGATCTACTAGTAAAAATCATACTTTTTACATTCTCATCATTTGAGAAGGTATTAGATTTGTGTAAAATTTGACCCCCCCCGTTTTTGTCAAATGTCGACGTTTTGAGACCCCCTGAAC